>VYZV01020009.1:6574-21863 GCA_013401275.1 Pandion haliaetus
TCCTGGAAAAATTGTTGGGATTGGCATCTGGGGAAGTATCTGAGTTAATAGAACCACAGTGCCTTTAAAGTAGCAGTGGTACAAGGGTTAAGTCGGCAAGAGTAATTGTGGGACCTGTGAATCAAGCAGAAATACAGTGGCAGGAGCTGCAAATTCAGCTTCAACAAATGAGAAAGGTAATGAAGGTAAGAAGGAATGCAAGGAAATCTCAGTTCTATGGATCTGACAAAAGGTCTGCACATACTGTAATTTTCAGAAATATGGTCATAAAGGACCCACAGTCTCCATTTAAAAATAAAGATCAAAAGGAACAGAAAAGGGAAAACAGTCCTCAGTGTAGGTTTAGCTCTTTGTGTAAAAAGAGGTGGTGAGAGTAACTGCAAAAGACCCTTGGAGAACATGATAAAAACATCCTTTAGGGAACACCAATGGGACTGCAGGAAAGGAACATGGCAAAATCTGAGAAAAAGAGGCAAAGATACAAGAAAATGGGATAGAATCCATAAATTCCTTGCTGGCTTGTTTTGTCAAGCTAATAAAAATAGATGACGAGGAGGAACAAAAACTACGGAACATAAGAGGTCCCTCTCAGTGAAGCCCTTAGGCATCATCTCTTCCTCTCAAAAACAAAGACTAGGGACACTCTGCTGTCTACCTGCCCCTGGTCTAGTGGTAAAATTACAATACAACCAGTGCAAATGGTCAATAACAATATTAGTACTGGGTGGTCAGGGAAAGAACATTAACGACCACTAGTGCCATGATGTTGATTGATACCATAGTGTCACTCTTCAATGAATAGTTGTTCCAGCTGGAACTCAAGAAAGTGGAAAAATGATAAAAATTGTATTATATGCATGAAAGGATGTTCAGGCACCTGCATTAAATCTCTGCCTGCAGTTAAATAGCTGCCAAATTCAGGAGTTCCTTCTGAGTATAGAAATGGGAGGATCCCTCTTATAAACAGCAGGGAATTACTGGCACAGCTTTGCTGAAACAAAATGGATTAGCTGCAGATTTTGCTACGGATGTTTGTGGAATTAGGGCTGACCACTGGGAGGTGAGGGTGGAGTGATTCCTGCAAGTCATTGATGCTTTGTTATTAAGAATCCGGAGGAAGTAAAAACAGTGGATATTTGGGCAACAGAATTTCCTCAAGTTTTGTGTGTCTGTAAGTTAAAATGTGGAAAAATAGAAGTTGTGTATTCATTGGAGGTCCAGATCCTCCCTCCCAAAAAATGATATCAACACCCACAAGAAGAAGAGGAAGGACTCCAACACACCATCAACAAGTTTACTGGAAAGCGAGGTCCTAGTACAGAGACCTATAAATGTAACATCCCATTTTGTCCAGGGTTAAAAGCAAAGAAAAAAGCCTAAAAGTGGATTTTTAACACTTAAATAAGGTAGCCACCTCTCAGGTTGTTTGTGATGAAAACATGCCTGAAATTCTTGTAGCACTAAGCAGAGTGTCTCTCTGTTTTTTTCTTACTGATTTAGCCAATGTTTTCTTTGCAATTCCACTAGCAGACCAAAGCTGGTAAAAAAAGCACTTACCTATAAGGGACAGTGATAATGTCTTATCCATGTACCTCAAGACTTTCAGATCAAATGTATCAAATGTGGATGAAATTACCATCAAAATGTGTTATGTCATATCATACATGGATGATGTGTTGATACATGGAAAAACTGAATTGAAAGTCTAGGAATATACCCAAGAAGTAATCAGCATTACTCAAAACACAGGCTTTAAAGCTAATTGTGACAAAACTCAGCTGGTACAATCTGAAGTGAAATATTCAGAAATAGTTTTAGGTCAAGAAGGGAGGGTGATGCTGGGATCACCAAAGGGTAGAACTGACTATGAGACCCCATGCCCCCACAGGAATAATTGTACTAGAATCAATTTTGGAATTGCTTACATTTTTGTGAGAATATCCTTACATTTGCAGAAATCAGTAAACCACTAATCAAATTAATGAAGAAGTCTCACAAAGAACAGAGAAAGAACAGAAAGAACAGAAAAAAGCAAAGCTGCACTAGTTCAAACCCTGACCATCAGATGCCCTGATTCTTGTAAGCTGTTTCACGTTCAGCTGGCCACTACAGATCTAGACCTCAGGACTGTGCTATTTCAAGAACACAGAAATAAGATGCAAATTACAGCCTTTGCTTTGAGAGTCTTGAAATCAGTGCGAAAGAACTCTATTCCATACTAAAAAAACAGGTTTTGCATTGGCATAGGCAATGAGCTTTGGGAATACATCACTAGAGACTGTTTCGCAGTAGTACATATCACACGTACTCCACTAAAGTAAATCATCAGGGGAAAAGTACAAACTGGAAATGCATCAAACCCTAGGTTAGCTGGATGGACGGTTGGCTTTTATAAATGAAGAGCTTTCTGCAGGAGACGACAAGATTTTATCACCACCTCTACATGGCTTTTAACCACTGGAACAGAACATAAGTGCCCTTTACCTGTTTATGTGTCTCTCATGAGATAAAAGCTCCGTTGCTGACTTCGTGCCACAGGATATTCAGTGTGGTCCAGTTTTTATCAAAAGGATGGAAAATCCTTGATTAGATATGCTGTAACCCCTGTGAAAAATAAAAAGAGCTGCCTGCCTTCGCTTTGCACAAGTGGCAGAGCTACAAGCTCTGCTAACAATGTTAAAAGAGGAACCTGAAGGAAATGATCTGGCTTTGTACATAGTTTCAGACCGGATATATCAAGCTTTAACTATTTGGCTACCAATTGGGAATGAAGATGACCTGTAAACAAAGAATGGAAATCTGGTAGCCTATCAATCATGGAAAGAAAATCCTGAACTTAGTTTTAAAAAAGGCAGAGAGAAAAAAAAATATGCAGGTCATGTAAAAGCATAGCAAAAGGAAAAATACAGAAGCAGCAGTATTGGAATAGTCAAGCAGATGCCCTTGCCAAGGTTGTGGTGGTTCCAATAGACTTCACATTTGAAGAAACACCCATTTTGAAAACAAAACAAAGGAAATCATACAAAGCAAGGTATCAAAGTCCTAGCCACTTTACAACATGGAAATGAGGAAATTGAGGGGCGATTACTATAGAGGCTAGTAGACAGGTAAAGCATAGAGAGTGTAGTGTGGCCAGATAACAAACAGTTGTAGATGGAGAGCACTATATACGTTTCAAATAGATTTGTTTCGATAGGTGCATGAACAAGATCATGTAGGGGTTGCTTGAATGCAAAAGTGAGTACTAGAAGATGGCTAGTTGGCCGAACATGAAGACAGATGGATACATAATTGTTAACCTGTGCTGTGGTGAACACCCCCACTAAGAGAAAAATAACATTAAAACATGAGAGAATTCATGAACCACAGGCTAGGATAGAAAGCGACTACACTAGACTACGTGTAGTCCCACCTTAATCCCACCTACCTTGCAAAGTGGGATCAAGTATTTTTTTCTAATACTAAATCCACTGACAAAATGGGTTGAGGTAGTTCCAGTGAAGAAAGCTACAGCCAAGTCTACCACCGTGCAGGCATTTAATGTTGTATTTTCCAGATGGGATTTAAAGCAATAAATTGATTTGGAGCAAGGAACGTATTTTCCGGGGCAAATCAACAAGGAATTATGCGGACGCCTGGGAAGAAAGGAAAGGTTCTGCACTGCTGGGAACTCCCAGTTCAAGGTAAATTGAATGACTCGATGGGACTGTAAAAATAGCACTAGGCAAAACAGTGAAAAATTACAGAAAAGTTTGGGATATCACATCATCTTATCATTTTAATGACCTGTGAGCCACAACAGCTTCTCACAAGTTCATGTGATTTAGAGCTATGGCTGGGAGAAAAAAGGCTGCCTAATGTTTTAACTGAAGAATGGATACAAACCCATCTAAACACCGGAAACAGATTAATGTTGTTATAGCAACTCAACTGGGAAGGAATGCTCAATGCATGGATAAACAAACAAGAACAAATCACTACTCTGTAGAACGGGAAGGAGAATGGAAAGTAATGTTCCATATTTTCCACACAAGTTTACAGTCTAAACTGTAAATGGAGTGGACTAGCTCCAATTATAAATAAAGCAGGACCTTTTGCATATCAAGTTAAACTCCAGAATGGAAAAATGGCCAAGTAGTTCCAGTTTCAATTTTAATTATGGAAGGTAAATAAGTTAATAAAAAGCAAGAATGTTATGTTATAGATGTTGCTATTAAAAATTAACAGTGAGTAAGGTGTATGGGAAATCTCACCAGAATCATCGCCAGCGGAAAGGCTATTAAAAGAAGAAGCATAAATTAATTGCTAGGCTTTATCTGAATGAAGTTTGCATGTTTTTATTTTTATTAATAATTGTATATTAATCATCAGGTTAAAAATTGTAAATATTTGTTTGTGTTACAAGGGAGTAGCAAGCACCCTGCTTTTTATTTAAAACAGACCCTACCTCTAGTGGCAATGGAAATCTCTTTTGTACCAAATATCATGAAAACACTGGATACATGTCTCCCCCACTTTAAAATTATGGGAGACAAGTGTGAAGGCTAAACAATAGCATCTATGTTCCATGATGCCAAAAATAATACGATTTTAACAAATGTCTCTGATTTAAAGGGAATGTATTATACGGGCTGGAAGCAGCATACAAATTTAACTTGCATATTTTATTTCTACTTACTTGGCTAAAAATCAAAATAACCTACAATTGTGATGGAATGTGAACAACCACAGCAGCTGAAATACAAGTGGAAAACACCAGAGATGGTTAAACCAAGTGTGAAAGCCAGAAGCGAAGTAGAAACTGGAACAAAAAAAAAAGGTCAAACATGTTTAGTTCACAGAGTTTTGTTGCTGCTGTTGTTTAACTTTTTAAATCAGAGATTCCAGTTGAGAGACAATTCACAATTTTAGGAATACAAGATACTAGTCAATGGCAGCAACTTAGTAGAGAGCATATTGCTGTGAACAAAGCATCTACTTTGGCTTTTCCAAGGCAGAACAGATATACTCCTTTTATTAAAGGGACATTTGTAACATTGACCCAGAAATGGTTTCCATATGATTGAGTACAACATACCAAGAGGGTTTAGGGATACCATTTTAGAGGGAGTAGCAGTTACAACTGGAACTTTGGACACCATTGATGTAGAAACTTTGACTAGTAAGTTATCAAAATTAGGGCATATTATATGCAACATTCAAAACCCATGACGTAAATATATATGTGACAGTCTGACAAATTATAGTCAATGTCTCAAACATTCTTTAAAGAACTTTGGTGGAGAAGACAGCCTCTGTAAAAGTGCTGGAGTTGTGTGAACAGGAAAATGTGGCTGGAGGAGAGGACCCCACGGAGGGTGGGACCGTGCTTCTCCACAACCGCAGTTCCTTATTTTAAGCAACCATGAGAAGAAGCACAGAACATGCACCTGGAGAAGGAAGCCCCATGGAGGACGGGACTGTGCTTCTAGCTTAAGAGGTCATGCCAGCAGGGAGAGAGAAGCAATTCCCCAATGACCCCCCAAGCCCACCGACCGATTCCCGAGAACCCCAGGAACGTGAACTGAGCATGTGAAGACCACCGACTACAAAAGAAGGGAGGACCAGTTCTTGGCGCGTGCCCTCTGGAACTGGATCTCTATGCTGGCTGGACCAACGCTGGACCCAGGATTGGTGAAACCCTTTTATTCTTTCTTTCTTTCTTTCTTTCTTTCTTTCTCGTTGTCTCTCTCTTTTCCACAGTCCCTATATCTCATCCTTTTAAACATAAAGCGTTGACCAAGTCTGAGACTAGGAGTGCATCTAGCCGCCCCTGGGGTCTTCTCTGAGAAGGAGTCCAGAAAGCAAGGGGGTCCACTCTGAAGCTCGTGACTCAACGGGAGGGCTCTCCTTCTGACACGGCTTCATGTTCCTTTTTCTGCTTCTTTTTCTACACCTCTCTTCTCTTTTCAAACAGTGGCTTAATGACGTGATGCAACATTCATATTGATAAGTTCACTTGTACTTGGGCAAGGTTAGCTAGGTTGAATAAATGTTGATTGTTGTTTGAACTCCCCTGGTGTCATTTCACCTTAATTCTGACAAAGGAAATCCACGAACCTGAGTCGCTCCAACTTTGGGACATGACAATATATATATAAATATATCTTTGAATGTTATTTAACTGAGATTTAACAATGTCATATGGGAATCAAAATGTGGATAGAAGTAGCAAAAATATTTGTTTTATAGAAAGAAAAGTACTGGAACTATAAAGCGGTACTAACATTGTTAAACTACTAATAGCATAGTAGATTCCGTGAGCAATAATACCAACACACAAGTTATGGGACAGTCAGTGTGTAGAATGGCCAAAGTTTCAACCATTGAAATAGGATAGAGCTGTGATTTTAGGAGAAATTAAGGCCAAGCTACTGTACAGGAGGCATAGAGGTGATTGTAAAACAGCACATGGACAACCATGCATTGCTACTGCCTGAAGAGATTTATCAGTCACTGCACAGAAGCTAAGTAGCATTACTGATGGTGTACTAACAGATTTGGAAAGGCCCTGTAAGAAACGGGGTTCTAGACACTGAGGTCTCCCCTATGGGAATGCAGTCTGAAGAAGCCCCCACAATGGAAACAGAATATTGCTCCTACAATAGCAGTAACTACTCGCATGTGGAGACAATTAACAGTTAACGATTCTAAGGTCTATGACACCAGATATGGATATATGATATTGTCTATCTGCATTTATTTCAGTAGGAATTGCCAGAAAACTGTGCTCTACGTAGAGAAAGAAGTGTGCAACATATGTCATCTATCTAATTTACAGTAAACTTTTGCAATATTTGCCCATATCACCAGAATTACACAGAACACCACCAACCTGGAGCTAATTTGGAAACTTTATAACAAAACCACTAAGGAATCACAGCAAATAGAACAAGTAGCTAAAAAATTAATGAATAAGCACCAAATAGTGAAAGGACATATTACTTTAGAGCATCAACAGCCACTAAGATGAGTAACTGATGCAGAAACCCTGATTCCTCCATGACATTTTTAGAGGACAGTCCAGTACTGGTACAAGAATTGGGTGTTATTTTAACCATAAAACATTACCTGTGTATTAACTAGTTGTCTTTTTGTTACAGCTTGCAGTTATGTCTTGTAGTGTGTGACAGATGATCTTGGGGCTATCTGGAGCTGTACAACTATAAAAGACCTACATGGATTTTGCAAGAAAACCATGAGACAAGACTGGAGCAGGGTGACATTCCACCTTCTTGCTCTGAGGCAGTACCTAGCCCTGAGCCAGCAGAGCTTCAGAGTATGAGTTCAGAATAAAGGCATAGGGAACTGAGTTTCCATCCCATCATTGACAGGAAACATACCAAGACAGAAGACTTCTACGAGTAGAGGTATACTAAGCATAATATGATCAATATTTGCTTGCCTTGAACCCAGACATAAGCACACTAAACCAGCAAACCCAGCAATAATATACAAGCATTTTGTAACACAGCTAATTATATGAATAATATGGAACCGTAAAGGGACAGAGACTTGGGATATAGCTTCACAAAAGGGATACAGAAGGTATCTGTATCTGCAAGTGTTGCGTCCCAAAGCTGGAGCAACTCAGGTTCATGGATTTCCTTTGTCAGAATTAAGGTGAAATGACACCAGGGGAGTTCAAACAACAATCAACATTTATTCAACCTAGCTAACCTTGCCCAACTACAAGTGAATTTATCAATATGAACCTTGCATCATGTCTTTTAGCCACTGTTTGAAAAGAGAAGAGAGGTATAGAAAAAGAAGTGGAAAAAGGAACATGAAACTGTGTCAGAAGGGGATCCCTCCCATTGAGTCACGAGGTTCAGAGCAGACCCCCTTGCTTTCTGAACTCCTTCTCAAAGAGGAGCCCAGGGGCGGCTAGATCCACTCCTAGTCTCAGACTTGGTCAACGGTTTATGTTTCAAAGGATGGGGTTGTAGGGACTTGCGGAAAAGAGAGAGGAAAAAGACAGAGAAAGAAGGACAGACAGAAATTATGACAGAAAGAAAAGGAAAAGAGAGAAGAAAAGGGAGTCACCAGTCCTGGGTTCAGCGTTGGTCCAGCCAGCGTAGAGATCCAGTTCTGGAGGGCGCGCGCCGAGCATTCATTCTTCCTTCTTTTATAGTGTGTTAGTCGGTGGTCTCGACATGCGCAGTTCACGTTCCTGGGCTTCTCTGGAATCAGTCAGTGAGCTGGTGGGGGGGGGTTCATTGGGAAGTTGCCTCTCTTTCCTTGCTGGCATGACCGCTTAAGATAGAAGCACAGTCCCATCCTCTGCAGAGCCCTCTCTTCCCCGCGCATATGCCGTGCTCCTTCTCATGGTCACTTAAGATAAGGAATCGCAGCCTTGGCTTCTGGGCACATACACTGTGGTAACTTAAGATAAGGAACTGCAGCCTTGGCTTCCAGGTGCACACGCTGTGGTCACTTAAGATAAGGAACTGCAGTCTTGGAGAAGTGCGGTCCCACCCTCCGCGGGGCCCTCTCCTCCGGCCACATTGTCCTGTTCACACAACTCAGCGTTTTTACAGAGGCATCTCTTCCACCAAAGTTCTTTAATGAATGTTTGAGACAATGCCTATAATTTGTGAGGCCATCACAGCAAGTAATAAAACCTGGAAAGTAATAAAACCTGGAAAATAAGAACTAAGGATGCAGAATAAGCAGGAAAGAATCCTGGCAAAATCAGAACAAGTACTAGTTCCAAAAAAAAGTTAAACTATATTGGTAGCAGACAAGATCCTCTGCTTGTTTCCATTGGGAAGGGGGGAGGAACATTAAAACATCAAGATGAGCATGGAAGAATGGGGAGGAAAGTCATCCACTTCAGTTCTATCCTTACCGAAGAGCTCTCAGGTCTGACCACCTCAACATCAGTGATTCAGGCCCTCAGGAACCACAGCAATCAACACAGCATACATATTCAGTTGCAAAAAGGGATATACTGTTCCTGGATGTATAGGAAGATTATATATCAAGGTTTGAATTGCACACCTGTGAAGAAAAAGGATCTTAACTTATATTTTTGTCATCTATTACCTGATCAAATGAGGCCACCAAGTGGCAATGTAAATATTTAAAGTCACAAAGGAACAGTGTAATGCCTTTTAACAATATAACAACTTCAGAATATGCAGAAAAAATAATCAAGAGAAATGATCATGGATTAAATTTTATGTGCCTTGACATAAAGCAGTAATCTCATTTATGGTTCATAAGCATAGCTTTCAAAAGCTGTCTTCCAGTGTTTAAGTCATGATGCCTTCAAATATTGCTTTCCTACTCATTTCAAGCAAGCAACCTTAAACTGACTTGCAATGAGTTTTAAAACTCAGAGACTGAAATTAACATCCTTCCTGTCCTAAATTACAAACATTCTTCATATTGCAGTGTCTACTTTTTCTTGGCCAATTCTACTATGATGATGTCATTTTGTAGAATTCAGGTCTTGTTCTTATTCTCCCTCTGTTCATGACTGTCACCCAAGTATGCTCTAAAAAGGCATATGGTACTCTGCTTTTCTCAATTCCTTTCACTCCTTCCACAGAATTAAGTATCAGCAGGATGCCAGAAAAGAAGGTGAGTGAATTCAATCTTCTAAAACATCCTTAAACCTTTCTTTTAAAGGATCCTGTACAAATTTTTTTAAGAGGTGAGGATAAACAATAATGCCAAAGTGCAAGATCTACAAATAATCTGACAAATTTCCTGATTCGGAGAATTCATGTAGGAAAGAGTGATTTGCAAAAGTGCAACTAGAACTCCAGATGGTACCTAGCAGGTTTCAGTACAAAGTTATTGGTAAATCAAATATACACAGATATGCAGAGGATGCTGCCAAAAAAAAAAAAAGAAAAAAAGAAAATAAGCACAGCAAAACAAAAAAGTCAAAACCCCTTCAAAACACAAACTTTTAAAATAGCAAGCATGTATGCCTCCTACATATACACAAAGCTAATCAACTGAGTGAAATCCATGAAATGTGATCCAAACTATTAGTACACTCAAAACTATCTGAAAGTGCAATAGTAAAATTTATCACATCTCATACCAAATGCACCATAACCAGTTTGCATTTTGCTCCTGAGGAAGTCTTACATGATATCTTGATATCAAGTTCTTTTTTCCTATTGTAAGTCACAATACAGTGTCAACTTGTGGGTTAACTCTGGCCAGCAGCTAGGCTCCACGCAGCAATTCACTTCTGCCCAGTGGGATGGGAGAGAGAATTAGAAGGGCGAAAGTGAGGAAAAAATGGTGGGTTGAGTTAAAAACAGTTTAATAAGTGAAGCAAAGCAGTGCATGAAAGCAAAGTAAAATAAGGAATACGCTTAGTACTTTGCATCGATAGGCAGATGTTTAGCCATTTCCAAGAAAGCAGGGCTTCATAATTCATAATAGCTACTTGGGAAGTCAAATGCTGTAACCTCAAATGTCCCCACTTTCTCCTTCTCTCCCATAGCTTTTACCACTGAGCACAACATTATATGGTGTGGAATACCCCTTTGGCCAGTTTGGGTCAGCTGTCCCAGCTGTGTCCCCTCCCAACTTCTTGTGCACCCCCAGCTTACTTGCTGGCTGGGCAGTGTGAGAAACAGAAAAAGCCTTGACCCTGTATAAACACTGTTCAGCAATAGTTAAAATATTGGTGTGTTACCAGCCCTGTTTTGGTAAGAAATCCAAAACACATCACCATACTGGCTGCTATGAAGAAAATTAACTCCATCCCTGCCAGACTCAGTACACAACTTGTACGGTAAGTTTGTTCAAGTGGAACTAAACCTTGTAAACATTTAAATTGTTCAGAAGTGAGGTTTTAAAGTTGCAAACTGTGCTGAGACACAAACTCACTGGGATTGGAACAAAAAGTCTGACTTCTAGGTTTTATTTTCCAATGCGCTTATGCCTTCAGAAAATAATGCAAGTGAATAAATTCTGTCAAATTTGAAAGGGGAGCATGTCACAGCTTTTTAAAATAAGAATATCCTTAATGGAGCTTTTGCCACTTCAGTTATGCAACCAATCTGTTTAAAAGTCATCTTCTTATTGACTGAAAGCCAGTAAATCTGGAGAAACACTTCTGAGTCTTTTGTTCTTTGAGATATAGTGATTTTCATACAGGCATCGCTATCCATAAATCCAAATGAATTTTAACCAATCAATACTCCTCATTGCCGCTACACCAGTCAGAGCTGCTGTATTTATTCGTATAGTGACACTTCAAATTCCTACTTCAGTAATACTGTTTCTGAATATTTTAAGTAATGTGTTCCAGCTTCACATGGTTGAAATCAAACAGGACTTAGTTCCCAGTAGGTTTGGTTTTGGGGGGGAGGAGGGGGTGGTGTATACTTTTTTTAGAATCACTCAATACTCATGCCCATGCTTTACAGAGCCTGACTTCTAAGTGAAGATGTATACTCTGACACACACAGCTATTGGTATCTTATTAATGTTTTAAAGCTAACAACATCATTAGAAGCAACCAGCTGAAGTCTGTGCATCAATTCACACAGACACAGTGTTGTCATTAATATGGTGCATCCATATTATGCATTCTATATTCAGAAACGTTAGAGCTGAAAGTTCTTTTTCTTATGAAATTAATTATAGGAATAATTCTATGACACAACTGTCAGATGTGAATCAAAACAGTTTAGGCTGGAAGTGACCAACAGAAGTAATTTTTCTACCTGGTCAAAGCAGGGCCAACTTTGAAGATAGTTCAGGGCATTCTGATTCTTCATCCAGTTAAGTTTTAAGTATCTCCAGGACAAACATTGTACAGCTGCTCTGAGCAACCCATTCCAGTGTTTAAATATCTTTGCTAACAAGAATTTTTCCTAATATCTATCCCTTGTGGCAGCTTATGACAATTGCCCCTTGTCCATTTGCTATGGACTCCTCAGAAGAGGCTGACTATTCCCTCTATCCTCCCATTAGGTAGTTGAAGACAATAAGATTTTCCCTTAGCCTATTTTCTTACAGAAAGGCATTAAAAATGCAAGAGTTACTACAGTAAATTTCCTGATAAATTTATTGAGCTTTCTTAAGTCTAAGGCAGCTGATGATATTCAATTTTTTTTTTTTTTAAATTCTTTTGAAGTCTTCTGGAACCTTATCACTGCTTTAATAAGACAGTAGTAGAAGATAAATTATATTTGAAAGAAAGCAATGATCTTTGAGAAAATTCATTTACTTGAGGACTAAAACCTATCAATATTGAAACCTAAAGCTTGGTCCATCAGACAAGCCTGATTTAATCTCAAATCTCAAGTATAAAAATAAAAAGTTGCAGTTTCTGGAAACAAGGCAGAGGAGAAGAACAGAGAAGATACTTTTGCTTTTGATACATGTAGAAAAGTTGTCCTGTTAGTTGGTTGGTTTTGTTTGTTTTTTGTAAATTACCCAGTATGTTTATCATAAGTTCAAGAACAACAGACCTTGCAGCTGAAATAACTCATCTGCAGAGATTAAATCTACTTCAGCTTCAGTTTGAACTTAATCAAAAGATTACTCAACCTGCACAAATCTCTTAATAGAAGTTAGAGACTATGGGCCTCAACAAAGACTCTGAGAAGCAGAAAGAAACCTGAATGCACACTCTTCATTTCTGAGAGTCAACAAGTAACACATTCAACATTTTGCTTCGATATGCTGAAAGAAAAAGTGAAGAACAATAGCTTATTTCAGTCTCGTTCTAGTAGAGCCATTTTATAAAAAAAAATTGTAAGCCTTGCTTTCAGACTAGAAAGAGAAAGTATATCCTCCTTGTTGGGGTTTAAGCCTAGCTGGTAACAAAGCACCATGAGGCCACTCGCTCACTCCTCCCCATCCTGGTGGGACGCTGAGGAGAAAATTTAAAGAAAAGCTCAAGGGTTGAGACAAAGACAGGGAGGGATCACTCAACAATTATGGTCATGGACAAAAGACAGGCTCAACTTGGGGAAAAAACAAAATCAATTTAATTTACTACCAATCAAATCAAAACAAAGATAGTGAGAATTAAACCCAAATCTTAAAACAACTTCCCCCACTCCTCCCTTCTCCCAGGGCACAATTTTACTCCTGATTTTCTCTGCCTCCTCACCCCCAGCGGCACAGAAGGATGGAGAATGGGGGTTACAGTCAGTTCATCACACGTTGTCCCTGCTGCTCATTCCACATCAGGAAGAGGATTCCTCACTCTTCCCCTGCTCCACCGTGGGGTCTCTCCCACAGAAGACAGTCCTTCACAAACTTCTCCAGCGTGGGTCCTTTCCATGGGCTGCAGTTCTTCATGAACTGCTCAAGCATGGGTCCTTTCCATGGACTGCAGTCCTTCAGGTACAGGCTGCTCCAGCACAGGCTTTCCCATGCAGTCATGGCCATCTTCGGGGGAATCCAACTGCTCCAGTGTGCAGTCCTCCACAGGCTGCAGGTGGGTATCTGCTCCCCCACTCACCTCCATGGGCTGCAGGGAGACAGCCTGCCGTCTCACCATGGGCTGCAGGGCCATCACCCCCTCTGGCACACCTCCTCCCCCTCCTTCTTCACTGACCTTGCGGTCTGCAGAGGTGTTTCTCTCACATTCCAGTCTCCTCCCCCGCTGCAGGTTTCCTTTCTTAAATACGTTCTCCCAGAGGCACTACCGCCGTCACTGATGGGCTCGACCTTGGCCAGAGGAGGGTCCTTCTTGGAGCTGGGGAAGCTTCTAGCAGCTTCTCACAGGAGCCACCCCTGCAGCCCCTCCCCCACTACCAAAACTCCTCCACACAAACCCAAAACACTCCTTCAGGTGTACCTATACCACCACTTCTTTCACGCTGTTCCTCAAGAGGGGGGGAAGAGAGGCAGGAAACAGAATGATGAACTACCTCATAGTGAATTTTAATTATAATGTGTTTGGGAAAAAATCCACCCAATCAAAGATGAAGCTTTACCTTAGGGAAGGTAGGGCAGTTCACTTACCATTTGATATAAAGTTCAATGCAGATAAAGATTTGTTCAAACTTACTCAGCTACATGCTGAGTGGGGTGAGAATACAGCATATGAAGTAATATGAGATGATCTTGGAAGTTCTGGTAAGTGGTAACAGCACTTGAAACAATTTATGAAGTATCCTCTGACTAAAAAGTAGATTTCCATATAGATGACCATATTCTCATATCTAGTCACATACAAATGTTTTTGTTTTTTTTTTTTTTTGAAATTTCCTACATCAACACAACTCCTCTTCAGGTAATGTAATTGGCAGCCAATAACTGGACAGAGCTCTCTGTTTGATAGCATAGCCCAGTGGGGATTTGCATGTGAGTAAGTAGAAATTTTTATATTTCATTAATAAGAATGCATAGCTTAGACTAACAGACACATTTAGGAATATCATATGCACAACTCAGTAGAATAAAGTGTTGCACCACAATTCATATCATCGTTCATCGTTGTTGTACACAAAGTTATTTTCTTAAGTGGAAAGGGAACTTCCTCCCATAAAGGAAGGAAAAGAAATTAATCCACACAGCTTCACATCTCCCCAGCTACCCATCCAAATCCATTCCTTCATACCCAACAAAACACAATTAATTTACTGCAAGGTTTTCTTCAGGAGTACTGTATCATCTCATCTTCCAGCAACTTGAACTTCATTTTGTGTCTCTTGTACGACTTGACACCAAGGTAAAGCCCTGTACCCAGAGCCCACCTAAGCACACTCAGAAATAATGCCTTTGCTTAGAACAGGGACAGACACCTGTATTTTGGCTGCAGAGTGCATTACCATTTCATTCATGTATTTCCACAAGTATGGCCTCTAAAGGTTACATATGCCACAAGGCCGTGTCCAATGGTTCCCGGCAGTTTTAACTCAAGGCCACCACAGCCTACATCGAGAGAAGCTCTCACATCCTAGACAGCAACTCGCTAAGAAGAGAGAGAATTGGTAACAGCTGAAAGAAGCCCACAGTTTCACAGACGCACAGAGGGCTACGGGACTCCCTGGGGCGTCCTGAACCCCACAGACACGTACCGAGTGAGGGGACACGAAGGTGACTGAGAGGAAAGGGACGTCTGGCAGAAGGAGAGCGCAGGAAGTCTCCCACAGACGCCTTTCTCCGCACCTGGCGGAGCGCTCCCCCTTCCCCCGCCGGGAAGGGGGGCCGGGGGCCCGACGGCCGTGCCGGTGCCGGTGCCGGTGCCGTTGTCCCCCCGCGGCGCGCGCCCCTTCGAAGCCCCGGCGGTCGGCGGCGCGGCACCGCCCCC
>VYZV01020010.1:0-100272 GCA_013401275.1 Pandion haliaetus
CCTGTTCAGCCAGGCCGGTTGTCTTCCCTGGAGGTTCATCTTGAGGTGCATGGGAATAGCCCAGTCCTGAGCCTTCAAGATTTCCTTTTTGAAGAATGTCCAGCCTTCCTGGACCCCTTTGCCCTTCAGGACTGTCTCCCAAGGGACTCTCTCAGCCAGTGTCCTAAAAAGGCCAAAGTCTGCCCTCCGGAAGTCCATAGTGGTGGTTTTACTGACCACCTTCCTTGCCTCACCAGGAATTGAGTATTTTATCATTTCATGGTCGCTAAGCCTGAGACGGCCTCTGACAACCACATCTCCCACCAGTCCTTCCCTCTTTGTAAACAGGAGGTCTAGCAAGGCCCCTCCCCTCGTAGGCTCACCTACCAGCTGTGTCAGGAAGTTATCATCCTCCACACACTCCAGGAACCTCCTAGACTGCTTGCTCTCTACTGTGTTGTATTTCCAGCAGACATCTTGAAAGTTGAAGTCCCCCACGAGAACAAGGGCACACGATTGTGAGACTACTGCCAGCTGATTGTAGAATGTTTTGTCTGTCTCTTCAACCTGGTTGGGTGGTCTGTAATAGACTCCCAGCATGCCTGGGAGGTCTTCCCACTCATCCTTACCCATTATGTGGCACTGTGGTGTACTGTATAGGTCTATGTCCACTGAGCCATGATTATGTACCACAGGATGACCATGGTAAGACTACAGTCTTATTATCCCTCCTGTTTACACAGGTCCGTTGGCTTCAGCAGCAGTTTCAATGCATGCAAAGGACAGTGGGTGGCTCCTATTTTTAAATGACAAAGAGCTCCTAGATCCTAGACTGCACAGCAGTGGTACTGCAGTTCATGAACCAGATTCACAGAGAGAGCTGTCTAGTGAAATTCAGACCTCCATAGGCTGTAAATGATGCTGCATATTGCCCTCTTCGATGAATGGCATTATCCATATATGGAAGTCTAAAAATTGTACAAACAGATGAACTGGGAACACTAAATGATGACAAATTGAAAGTTAAGTGCTAGTCGGAACATTGGAGGATGTTACTAACTAGCTTAAATGGCAAAAGTTTTTATGTATGATATGATGCCAAAATGAGTGGGTGACAACGGAGGTCCAAATGCCAGCAGGAATTATTAATTTTAATATTGCCTTGAAAAGTACTTACCAAACATTTAAAATCATGTTTTCACATTCCCTACTTAACTGCAATCTCTCCCGGCTGATTTCCATTCCAGATAAGTTGGCAGGTAAAATGGATGGGTTTCCGCAGTATTGGATGTTAGTATGTGTTATTTATAGATGTTTTCCTTTCCTGCCTGATGGCCTCCATAGCTATGGAGCAGGTATCCTTGAAATACAGTTTATCTATCTCACAATATGTATCCCTGTTTTTCAGTTTGGAAAGTTGATGGAGTGATTGTAGGCGAGACTGAATGTCTTGCTGTCAGCAGTGGGCAATTGCTCGCACAATACAAGCGTTTCTACTGTCTCCCAGTTCACCAGGAGTTGATGATGCCTAAGCTGCCTCAGAATGGTTGGTCACACAGGATGTTGGGGGCAGATTCAGAAGTAGCATCTAGACCTTATGAGTCCACTGGCCTCCCAGAGACCTGCACCACCTTACATGCTCTCAGAACATCTGTTTCTTCCACTACCATGCCATACAGCATCACAGAATGGTTCAGGTTGGAGGGGACCCTGGAGGTCACATGGTCCCGTGCCTGACTCAAAGCAGGACTAACTTCAAAGCTTGACCAGGTTGCTTGACTACCCAATTGTGTTTTGAGTATCTCCAAGAATGGAAATGCTTGAAACTCTCTGGGTAGCTTGTTCTAGAATTTGTCTACTCTCACTGTGAAGATATTTTTCCTTATGTCTTGTCAAATTCTCTTGCTGTGAGTTGTGTCCATTGTCTCTTGTCATTTCACAGTTCATCTCTGGGAAGAGTCTGGTTCATCTTCTCTATATCCTTCCATGAGGTAGTTGAAGAAGACAATAAGATCTTCCCTTGGCCGTCTCATCTTCAAACGAAACAAATCCAATTCTTCCAGTCTCTTTACATATTTACGCTCCTGGTTTGTGCTCCCACCCTGTAATCTTGATGTTCCTCCTGTGGAATCTCTGGTTTGTTAATGTCTTTACTGTACTGAAGAACCCAAATCTAGACACAGCACACCAGATGTGGTCTCACAAGTGTCAGACAGAGGAGAATAAGCACGTCCCTTGATCTCCTGGCTGTGCTGTTCACATGCAGCCCAGCATGTGGATGCCCTTCCCTGCCACAAGAACCCAGTCCAGATGGGTTCAGCTGCCTCTCCACCACCACCCACGGCTGGCCCCAGCATGTGCTGTTGCAGGACACTATTTCATCCCAGGTGTATGGCAATATAGTGATTTGTGAGCTAGCTCAGGTACCAGAAATGAGATGGTCTGCCTTTTGAGTAAAATTTGGTGTGGTTAAATTTGTTTGCATAAATGGCACGCTCTCTCACCATACATGATAAGATGTGCAGTGTAGTTCACAACTTTCTCTTTAACAATGTAGGATGAAGAAAAAAAACAAACAAAAAGGAGGGATCACATGTACTACATAAGCCTCCTTCCCTCCCGATTTTCATGGGAACGTGCAAACAGGAGGTAACATTACCTCTGTTTAATCTCCATCATGGAGCAGGACAGGGCACAAGGCAGCAGTGAGGCAGCAACACCACCGCAGCAGTGGGGCAGCTTTTCTGTAACATGACAGGCCCCCCCATGCTGCGCTGGCAAGGCTCTCTGCTGGTGGCACTAAGGTCAGTGGGTGGCAGGAGGCAAGTCTGTGGCTCTCCACCTCCTCCTCCCAGAGCAAACAGATCAAAGGCAGAGATATGCTGTCAGGCAGGAGACATCTGTTCTTGAGAAATTAAAATAAGGAGAAATGTTATGGTCTGAAGAGTGCCGAGAGCAGCCCTGGTCCAGAACTGAATGGGACAGGGCTCGTGTGCGGATTGATGTTGCGGACAAGGATTATGAATTGCCTTTGCAGGCATAATTCAAATCTTGCCAGCTTGGTACGCAATGTTTTTACAATGAGTTGAAAGCAGATCAAATATTAGACCAGCCTATAATTTCTCTGCCAGTTGCCGTGGTTTTATAGTCTTTTATTTCTGTGTTGTTTTTTTTCAGTTTTAGTTTGGGAGCCTCTATGTGTGTTTCTGCAATTGAAGTGAATGGCAGATGACTGGATAAATTCCTTTAAGAGAGTGTTCCCAGAGACACAGTGTCAATAAGCTGAAACATGCAGGATTATAATTATCTGCAATCTGTCTAATACAATAATAATTTAATATGGGTAGGCACAGAGGGTCAGCTCTTTAGTTCAAATTAGCACATCTCCATTGAGTGAAATGGGTCTCTGCCAGTCTTCAGCAGCTGAAGAACTAGCTCAGTATTTTCAAGCACATTGTGATTTCAAATAGACAGTTCACCTTAAAAAGTGTGTTCACCAGTGGTACACCCAGACGTCATCACAGAAGAAGAAATGTCACTCTCCGTAGAGTGATTTGCTACTTCTTTCTGTACAGCAGTCTGGAGGCATGTGTGAACTCACTGTGGTGTTGAAAGAGGTATTCAACAATGCCAGAAAGTGAATGCTGATCTTTACCATCAGCAAGATGCTAAGTAAGGCACAATTTAGTAGAAGAAATTAGTAAAACAGGACAAAACGTCTTCTCTCCCATGTATGCAGAAGTGTTTTCTGATTCCCAGGACACAGCCTGTGTTGATTGGATGACATGACATTAAAACTGCTGACACTCTCGGAGATGGGCTGCTTGTTTACAGTGAATTGAAATTCAGATCCATATTGTCTGAGCAGGGCTAGCTGCAAACAATTTCATATTGTTTTCCTTTCCCTGCACCATTTCTCCAACAATGTTTTCCCCGAAGAAGTACTGGCTTCTGCTAACCACACAAAATATGTCCGTGCAGCAAATTCAGAACCATGTGCTGGCTCAGGGGCTTTATGGTCTTTATGATCTATTAAAAACTTCATGTTGTTACATTTTTTATTTTCAAAAGATAGCTCTCTAATAGACTGATCATCTGAAGAGGCCGGTGGGCTATGAGTTAGGCTGGGCCATGCTGAAGCCTCACGACTCCATCTCCTGGCTATTGGAAGCTGAACTGAAGATCCATCTCTGATGCTGCTGTGGCCAGGAAGGGAGCAAAGATTTGTGGTTGAAGGCATTGCAGCTAGTTTGGAGAGAAACTCCTGAGCTAAGGCACTCATTGTTTTACTAATTTGTTCTCAAGGTATACTTGATTATTGTACATCACAACCCTGTGTTACTCAAAAGAGACAGGCTTGAAAAGACAGCAATCAGTTTTGAAATGGGCCCAAGATAATTGAGCACACTTAGAAACTTCATAATTGTCCACTTCCTGTAAATGATGGAAATGGAAGATAATGCTGAGTCAGTATGAATTGAAGATTTGCATGATTTAAGGTTTTTTTTCATATTGGAACTCCCTGTACTACTTGCTGCCATGTGAAATGTGGTAGTTATTCACAATGCAACTTATTTATGCAAGCACAGCCTCAGGAAAACCTTTAAAGCACTGCCTCAATGTGAAAAACATGCTGTGCAATTCCTTATTGTGATAATATATATGGGTCACTGGAGACCATTCGCTGTTTGGAATTTGTGTGCAGGACTCTGAAGATGGGAGGAAGCCCTCTGATGACTAGCCCGTTTGCGTACAGCTGCAGAACACAATTTGGAAGAACAATGTTGCATCACTCAAGATATGATAGTTTGGAAGAAAAGTTTTGTCTTGGAGTGAGACAGAAAAACTGCTGAAGTGTTTTATGGCCAATGCGCATTTTGTTACGAAGTTTGAAGATAGTGATGATTTCTTCCTATCCTACTAGAAAGCTAAACCTTACATCACTTTCTGTTTGCAAGCTAAATTTATTTCAAAGAAGATCTATATGCCTTAAGAAACAACAGTTTCAGGGCATATGAGATCTTAAAATAAGGAGCGGCTTAGAAAGGGTTAATGAGGAATGAGTGATGGCTCTGACACATCCAGTTACAAGATCCAAGAGACATGTAATTTCACCAGCAGGCAGGAAGTTTAAAAAAAGGAGGTGGTTTTCACATACTGTGCAGATAATCTGTGTAACCCTTTGTTATGGGTTTGTGTGGCGCAGTTTTCTTTGGTAGTGGGGGAGGGGGCTGCAGAGGTGGCTCCTGTAAGAAGCTGCTGGAAGCTCCCCTGGTGCCAAAGAGTCGGACCCGCCTCTGCAGCCCAGACAGGGAGTGATGGTGGCAGCGCCTCTGGAAGAACAGATTTAAGAAGGGGAACCGGTAGTGTGGGGGTTGGGAACGTGAGAGGAACACCTCTGCCGATACTGAGGTCAGTGAAGAAGGAGGGGGAGGAGGGGCGCCTGAGGAGGCTGATGGCCCTGCAGCCTGTGGGGAGAAGGCAGGCTGTCCCCCTGCAGCCCAGGGAGGTCCATGGTGGAGCGGAGGCTCCCGAAGATGGCCGTAACTCCATGGTAAAAACCGCGCTGGAGCAGTGTGTGACTGGAGAGCAGCCCACAGAAAGGACCCGCGCCAGGGAAATTCGGGAAGAACTGAAGCCCGCGGAAAGGACCCGCGCCNCGAATCTTCCCCCTGAGGAAAGGAGCGGCAGAGACAAGGTGTGGCGAGCTGACTCAACCCCCATCCCCTGTTCCCCTGCACCGCCGGGGGGAGGAGGGAGAAAGAACCCGGAATGGAGCTGAGCTGGGAAGGTGGGAGGGGGGGGGGGAGGTGTTCTGATGTTTGGTTTCCCTTCCTAATACCCTTGTGTTTTGTTTTTGTTTTGATTTGTAGTAAATTAAATTGATTTTGTTTCTTCCCCAAGTTGAGCCTGTCTTTTGCCCGTGACCATAAGTGGGGAGTGATCCCTCCCAGTCCTTGTCTCAACCCACAAGCCTGCCTTTGGATTTTCTCCTCATCCCAGCGTGGCCAGGCACAGGGGTGGGGGGTGAGTGAGCGGCTTCGTGGTGCTTTGTTACCAACTGAGCTGAAACCAAAACCACGACACCCTTGAGTGTGGACGCTGTGAATACTAAGAATTTACACAGCAGCAAAAACACAACTAGATAAAATTCATTGAAGAGAACCCATCAGCAGCCATTAAATGGAAAGGCAACACCTCTTGTTCAGAAAGTCTCTCAGCTACGATTTTTTGGAGTCAGGGAGAGAACTCAGGGGAAATATAACTGCCTGATTCCCTAGCTTTAATATTCATCTGCTCTTGACCACAGTCGGGAACGGGATGCAGTGCTCAACAAAACTGTGGTCTGCTTCAGTAACACTAGTCTTACATTCTTATGCTGCATTATTGGACTGGATCTCAAAATTACTGTAAAGACCCATTATAATAGAGAAGGATAAAGGGCTGGAGGACCTCTGCTGAGACCCTTATCTTGATGTTAATTTGGTTGTTCACTGGAGTGGTGTTTTATGCCGTGAAAAGTTAAAGGTCTGGACCACAATGTATTTATTCAATCTTCATTGAAATCTTAAGGTATGGTAACAGTTGAATAGGAACCTTGCAGTTTCCCCAGGATTCTTCAAAAAAAAAATCCATGACGTACAGAAGTTTTGAAATGGAGCGTCCATTTGTATGATTCTTCTTCCCTGCACTTCAAACCAACTAGATAGAGTCGTGCTATAAGTGTCAGATCAAGCTAAAACAATTTGCATTATCTGAGGCTTGCATATATGTAATCTTGTCAAATGAAAGCCACAACAAGCTTGGTACAACAAAGGACAGAGTGAGCTCCTTATGCTGTTTGTAGTGGGAGCAGCGAAAGCCTCATCCCTCCTATAAAGGCAGTATGTTTAAAGAGACTGGGAAAGATGCCCATGTTCTAGCAGTTTTTTACTTGCCTGTGTTAAACAGAAAACAAGTTATTGCCACAGTAAGAAACCAGGATTTAAAAATGGTAGACACATGCATCTTGGACCTGATATATAAAAATATATTTATCAGCCCCTACAAGAGAAGCAAGCATATTATAATATGATTACCCACAGTGAGGAGCTGCTGGAGTGCTAATAGCTCTCCATCCTCTTGAGCTTGCAGAGCTCTCCACTGCAGTCTGGAGACTCTTCTCACTCTAAATTCAAACCGATTGTCTCAAACAGGAGTTACATTGCAAAGCACAAAAAGGTATTTTAATAAAACTGTTCAGACTAAATTGCTGACTGCAGGACAATTCTGCAGCTTCACAATAGGAATTGTAGGGTTCCTGCTGCATTCTTAACTGCATGATAAATTGCAAACCTCTTGCTTCTATGCCACAGGCTCAGAGAGCATTGTGTGATCACCATTGCTTTTCTAATATATTTTTCATGCCTACTGGTGCCCATATGAAATCTCTCTTTTTACGCTCAGGCTCCCTCAATTTTTTTCATGGATTATATAGTCCAACAATCAGATTGGCAATTAACGTAAACATATATCATGGATGTGATGGTAATTACATTTTAATTCTCTGTGTCCATCACATCTGTCATCTCAGTTTGTGCACTTGCTGTAGCTATGAGGCTATTAACCCCATCAGCAGGCCTCTGAAGAGCAGTTTGCTCAGATTTGCACAAGGCCTGGGTCTGCACAATTTGTATATATAGCAATGCCAAAATCTTCTGGTTTCACCCAAAGATTGTGGAGGATTTTGTTTTAAAGGACAAGGTGTATGTACCTGTACTACTGTTGTTCTACCTGTTGTTTATTATGGCTGGCAGCTACCCTTAAGCACTAGTAATACACAGGGGCTTGTTTTCACCCAAATCTCTGTGCCTAGTGTTTTAGTTTGAAGAGGTCCTCAGGGGCTTGGGGAGTCTGTTTAGGCACAAGGAATTGGTGGAATTTTGATTGTTTAAATATCGCCTTAGCCAAAGTCCACTGAACTTAACAGAAAGCCTGCTAGTGGCTAAGATAAGATTTGGTTCCAACTCAGGAGTGAAGACTTTGCCCTGAACGCTGTGAAATCTGAATCTGTCAGATTAAAAAAATGCCTAAGTAAGAAAAACAAGTGAATGGATTTGAGTATGTGGCTACAAACCTAGAGGCCTTCATGAGATGAGATCCTTTCTGTGCTAGTGAGAAACCGAACTAGCTAGTCTTCTCCTAAACCTTGGTCTTGCTGGGTTGTAGGAATAATCTGATGGCTTCTACTGCTCAGTAAAGAGACTGAACGCATTTGAGCCTAGAAAAGAGACCCCATCAATGATTTCTTTCTGAGATCCATCCGTTAGCCAGTTTTTAATCTTTTTTAGTATGTGCTTCAGTGGTTCAGTTAAATGTTTTTAATCAGGATGTCATACTGTATCAAGTAAAAGAACCTGCAGAAATCTAAGTGTATTATGTCAGCTGTCACTTTTTATTAACTAAGCTTGTCAAAAATGCTAGCAATATTTCTGTGTTAAATGCTAACATTTAAAAATTTACATTTAAAAGGGATGCTATTGTTTTCATTAAAGCGCGTTGTTAGTGTTGCTTATATTTGCACCTCACATTGTATTTAAACCAGTCTTTAACAATAACATATATGTCATGCTCAGTCTTTCCCATGATTTTGCTTGGGATCAGTGCTAAGGTAACAAGCTTGCAGTCAGCCATATAATAGCTTTTAGTCTTTGGAGCCTTCGCCCATCATTAACACTTCAACTGTTCATATGTATGCATCTGTCATTGTGCAGCATCAAACACAGAGTGCTATCATAAAAAAGATACATTTTGGTGGAGGTTATATATTTCTGCATGCAAAAATTGCAATGCTACCAAAAGCACCTACAAGTGATTTTACAGTTATAGCAAAGATAAACATGGCATAACCTCTAAATTTTGATGCAGCCTCTGGCTCTTAACTCGCACAGTTAACACAAGCATCATTCGGTGAAGTTAAGGTATGTATATATTGGTTAATATTTACACACTGCTTTGAAGATACAAACTATTGAAGTCCTAAATAAACCTACATAAAGTTGCTGGTTTAGTACAAGCACTAGAAATATAGGCCACCTGAGGTCACATAAAATCTTGGTGGGCAGGAGTGCAACTCTAGTTCAAAGCTGATGTTCTAGTGTGACAGACAGGGTCCTGGTTTATTGAAAAACCCAGAAATACCTTACAATTAGCTGGCCATTTATGAAACACTGTAATGTCTAAGTTTTGGCATGGTTACAAGGAAAGGACATGCAATGACACTGAGCAATTGAATCAAATATGCTATAAAATAACAGTCCTAAAATAGTAAACATTGCAATGAATTATTAAAGTTGCTTATTTTAACATTTTATTTACTGAATTTTGCATTATTAAAATTACAAATCATCAACTCACATTGTGTTGTCATTGAATCTGGCCTCCCTGAGATTTGCTTTGTTCCCATTCAGTCTACCCAGTTGGTTAAGGTGATCTTGGCTCCTGACCTTTTTCTCATGACACCCTTATGATTCATGCCACTGACTCCCTTTTGCCCATTCCTTCTCATTTGAATTTCCTTGGCTGTGCCTGCAAAGCTTTGCAAAGCTCCAGCACACCACGAATCTCTCATCATGTGTTTTCCCATATGCAACACCTCTTGTCCTCCATGTCCCAGAGTGCTAAGTTACTGCCTTCTTCCATTTAATTTTATTCCTGGCACTCATCTTTCTTGCAATAGTCAAATAAAAAAAAAAAAAAATTGCTTGGTAAAACAAAATCCCTCATGAGATGCCCAGCATATGCCATCTTTCCTGTGATTGTTTTCATACTGTATAAATTTTCATATACTTTTGCTAAAATATCTAGCATGGTTTCATTTACAGGGCAATCAATGGATTCTTTAGCATGGTGACAAAGAGAGACTACTCCTGTGATATGCCCAAAATGGACCAAAACTTTGAGATTAAATTCCTTAAAGTGAACATTCCAAAAGGGAAGAATCTGTAATGCTAAAAATGGAACACTTCAAACAGAAAACTTTTTGGACAGAGTGAAAGTACAAAGATATAGAAACAGCTCTACCTATACCCTTCTGAGTTCCTGGCAAAAGCCTGGATCTTTCTATCCCATCAAAGGAAATAATGCTGGCCTAGCTGCAGTATGGCCTCCCAATCTGTTCCTGCTCGTGTGTCTCTCCCCCTCCATGTCTTACCCAATGCCCACATACAGACTTTTGTGTAAAATGTGATGTAATAAATGCACAAAAAGAAGAATCATCCATCATGATTTTAAAGAGAACCTGAGAGGGCAGGTCCCATGGACAATCCCTATATCATCTTCAACATCATTTCAGTCCTTCTTTGAGGTTAAAGAACCTTGAAAAGGCTGATTCCTTCTGGGGCAAAGCCTCAGCACAGATAATCCAGGCAGCAACAACATAAGCAGGGTCTGTCTTCTCTTGTGGCTTGCATGCTTTATATTCAAAACTACCTATTTATAACTTTTCTCATATGAATGCTGAAATAGTATCTGCCATTTTTAAAACAACACTTATCTGTTCTGGTGAAATCTTTTTATTTTTGAAACTACCTACCTTGTGAACATAGTCATACTGCTGGCAGTGACAGGTGCAGTTTGACTCAAGTCACACTAGCAACAGTATTTTGCCATTACACCTCACTTGCCTTTTTCTCTCTGAAATTTCTCCCAACAGATGAACTTTTGGATAGTTCCAAAATGTCAGTTCAGTGGCTGGGTAATTTTGAGACCGTCAGTGATACCTGCCTAATGTCTGAATAATGATGGTAAATTGACTGTACCTAAGCACAACGCTCACTGTCGTTACATGTCCTTATAGCAGCCCGTGTAGGAGGAGAGGCTGCACTGCTCATCAGTCAGGGTTGGGCACGTGTTTAGCTTTAGCTACAACTGTATAGTTGACAAGCGACACCGTTAAACCTGCTGCTACCCATCACTACCTGTGTCTGACCTTCTCAGCCTGCTCCGGGGAGAGGCTGGTGGTGCCGGCTGGGAAGAGGAGCAGGAGCTGCACCCTGTCCTGGCACGGGTGTCTAAGAGCTGGGCTTGATCAGCCAGAGCAGAGACCTGAAGTGGGATGCAATTGCTGTCTTCAGCTACCTGACAGGGTTAGGGGGAGGGCAGTCAGACTCTTTCCAGAGGTGAGCAGAGAAATGAAACCTTCCCATGTTGCAAGAGAAATTCTGATTAGATATAAAGGGAAATATTTTTCTCTAAGACTGCATCAGTTATTTTGACTGTAAAAGAGTTTGGATGAGTCATGCCATAAATGTGCTTTGGAGGTCATGCCTTCCTCTCCACTGACCCTGCGGGGGAGCTGGGGTGAGCAGTTCAGCTGGAGGTGGTTGCACTGCAAACACCAACTGTACTGCAGGAGTTTCTTGGCTACCCTGCTTGGAATCACCCAGCCGCTTGCCCTTGTGCCTTTAAGGTATTTTAAGAATAGTAATAGCTTCCTTAATAGTCACTGAACTCTTTTATAAGGACACATAAAGTGGAATCCATGCATTCTAGCTTATTGTTATAAGTGGGCATGTGTTTGATATAGAGCAAATGTTACTATATATTTTTTTTTTCCTGTTCCTAAAAATGGTATTGCTTCTCTGTTGGGCTAAAGCTCTTTTTGTCATTAAAAGAAAATCCAGGGGATCGGACAATCATTCCTGGGCTGTTTGTGTTTCAGGCTAATGATCAGGAAGAGAAACTACTAAGGTAGAGTGCAATTTAATACTGCTGCCAAATTCTTCAGGTTTCCCCTATAGAATTGTTTATAGTCTAAATGCTCTCTCGTGAATGATTCCCTGGAAGGTTAATCAAAATAATGTCAGTATGTATTTTCTTCTTTGGCCCAGCTATCTGTGCCAAAGCAGTATGTTTTATGTGGAAAAGTCAAGATACTTTTCCAAATGTAATACCTAGCACCAAGGCATTCTGTATCTGACAGTAATAGGCAGACGATTTGCATCTGCCGGCCTCTGCAATGTACTCAGTTAACTTGGCACAGTCTTACTGTGGTAGGATTCCATTCTTGGTGGGATGCTTGCAAAATCTGTCAACCTAGATGGATGCTCGATGTATGGTAAGCATTTGCTTACTAATTGTCTGTGTGCTAGAAATGAGTCGAAAGGCTCTTTGATCACCTTCTGGCCAAAAGGCAGTGCTAGATTTTTCTGTGCAAAGATCATTTGGAATCTTAGTTAATGTTTGCTGAATCTTGTAGAAACAAAAATAAATATTGCAATCCCACAGATACTTAAGAGCATGCGAAGTATGGTTCATGTGAGCGTCCCAAAGATTTCTGTCTGAGCTGGAACAAGGGGAGGCCTTCTGTGCCATTTGTTCCCAAGACAATTTTTTTTGCACAGCCTCAACCAGTCCTCTTGATAGAATGTAAATCCAAGAAAGTTCTCTTTATAGTATTTGGAATTAATTACTGCACAGGTATTTTGTTAATATCTGTCTGTCTCAGTTTAGGGAACAGAAACTGATTCATCTGAGGAAGCTGCTGGCAACTGACGTACAGAAAAGCTGAATTACAGCCAACACCAGAATCATAAAAATGCACTGTTTTGTTCAGAGGGAAGAATTTTGTCATTAGCCATGCCAAAACCTGCCTTCGTTGACAAAAATGGATGAGAGCACATTATCTTATCTCAACATCCAGTTTACCAGGTCACACACTGGCAGAGTCCTAATTACATCCGTGATCCTGCAGAGATGACAAAGCCAAGCTTGTTCCTGGCTCAGGATGAGCTTCTCTATGTGTATGTCTTTGAAAATGGGGTATGTGGCCACCCTCTCCCATGGCAACAGGCAGCCCTTGCAGGGAACCCCCTCTATGACACCGCTTTGTTCTCCTCTTCATCCCACTTTGGAAGGGCTCTGGTGTCAAGGAGATGGTATCTGGATTCATCAGCAACCACTGCTACTGTGGCTGCTCACTAGCCCTACACTGGACCCCTCAGTGAAGTCCTCCCTGGATAAAGGGGTTGCCACCCCAAAAAGCCCATCATATGAGACATATACCATCAGGAGCAGGAGAGACCAGACCTGCCCAAACTCTCTGTTGCCGAGTATGGGAATTTTTTAGGGCGACATTTTCGTGAATGAGGCTGAGGGAAAGCATTGCTCTCTTCTCCAGTAGAACAGTCATTAGAGAAATCTCTGGAGATGGCACAGCCTGGGATTTTGCAAAACATTAATTTCTTCTGAACATTTCTGGATTATTTTAAGAGTTTTGTATTCTGACTCATTGGTTCTAAGGTGCTACTAAGTAACACTGCAAATACTGAAATGAGAAAAAGAGGAGGAAAAGTCATGTGTCTCGCAACTTATTGTACTTTGTCATCTTGGAAGGTGCCTCAAGTGCTTTTTTTTTCCTCTCTGAAAGTTGTTTATAACTCCTGGGACAGATTCTTAACAGAGGAAGAACAATTCAATGGCTCTGGGAATGTCGTCAGGAATATACTACCTTCTCTTGACTCTGAGAACAAATGTGCAGCTGAGATTGCTAATGTGGACAGATGCTTGGACAGCATCTTTAGCACACATGATAAAAAATGAAACACTGCAGTGATTCAGTAGCTCCAAATTCTATTCAAAGGCATTTGTTAATTATTATACCCCAGTTAAAAGACATTTGGAAGTGATAGACAAATAGCTTCAGCTATATAAGAAATAATAAAGCAATAATAATAATACTAGCAATACCAGGCTATGTTGATCTTAGGAGAACTTACTCCTGGTTTCAGCTAGTTACCTCTGCCTTTATTACTGTTTTACATGACTTGCACATAATTTACCCTTATATCCAAAACTTATATAAAAGATCTTTCCAAGACTTTTCAGGAAGATTTGAAGGCAACGGGACTTTAGGAAACCAACCAGCCTATGTGGTAAAAATGTGTTTGCAATGATCCATTGAGTGTTTACTTTAGCAACAAAGGTTCAGGCAACAGGATTACGCACCTTTGCTCATATATTTAACAGTTCATTAGACTGTAAAACAAAGGTATCTCAAGCTCTCTGCATACTCATTTTCAGGTGTTCTCTAAGAAATCACCTAATGATTCGATGAAGGAATGCAGTAATTCATTGAGCTTTAAACTTTTGAAAAAAATTTGACATCATTTTATGAGAGGGCTGTTTTTTACTGCTGTTACACATATCAGTGAAGTTCAGTGTTGTAATGAATGACCATGTATTTCTGGAAACATTTTTAGGAGACATCTTAGGTCCCTAGACCTTCTGGAGGACCTCCTGCATCAACAGAATTTCTTAACATGCGTTATGCTTCCATAATTACATTGCCAGTTTAAATTGATATGATGCTAGAGATACAATGGCTCAAATCAAAAATTTTCCACACTGATATCATTGTAAGTGTCCTGAAGACATTATAGTGGAATAAAATAAACATTCTTTGTTAAATTATACAGCTACTCCCATACACTCTGTATATGCAGGTATGAAGAGTTCAGAAAGAAAATACTTGTAGTAATACCTTATTCATCCACATCCTTTAGAAGCTCTCTAAAAAAAAATCAAAGCAAATCTGTACTCCTCTTTTCCCAAGCATTTCAAGGATGTTATAATAATAGAAGTCACATTGGGCTGTCCCATAACGTTAAGACAGCAACATTGTCCAAATTTGCTACCAAATATGTGCCAACATATACCAGTAATAGGGTACAATATGTTCTTAAATCATTGAACCTGAATCACTAAGCCAGAGCAGGGGTAAGGCAATGCGGTCTTACAGTGTGCTGGGTGCTTCCATGAAATGGTGCATAGTGGGAATGCCGTGAGCACAGTGCAGGTCATGCTCAGCAACTTGCAGGATGAATCCTCTTTGAAATGAATTGACCATCTCTAAAAGGTTTCATTTATTTTATCAAAAACTTTCCAAATAAACCAGTTCCCAAAGGAACCTTGTGTTATTACAGCATTGAGAAATGGTAAGTCTCTGCTCTAATTAGGAAAATGTGAATAAATAGAAAGGACACAGTGTAAAGTGAAGGGTCAAATGCATGCTGTTCAAGAGTCTTGCATCAGAAAGCAGGGCCAGACTCACAGCTGCTGTAAATCACTGACTTCCCTGTTAATGATCTGAAACTCATTTGTTGCAAAGTGCCCTGTGACATCCTTCCAAAGGATGCTGTGTGACAGTATTGTGCAGTAACTAAAGGATTTGTTGTGTGCTGGTTTTGGCTGGGATAGAGTAGCTAGCCCATAGGGCTATGTTTTGGATTTGTGCTGAAAACAGTGTGTTGATAACACAGAGATGTTTCTGTTATTGCTGAGCAGTGCTTACACAGAGTCCAGGCCTTTTCTGTTTCTCACCCCCACCCCACCAGCGAGTGGCCTGGGGGTGCACAAGAAGCTGGGAGGGGACACAGCTGGGACAGCTGATCCCAACTGACCAAAGGGATATTCCAGACCATATGACATCATGCTCAGTATATGAAGCTGGGAGAAGAAGGAGGAAGAGGGAGATGTTCGGAGTCACGGTGTTTTGTCTTCCCAAGTAACTGTTACACGTGATGGAGCCCTGCTTTCCTGGAGATGGCTGAACACCTGCCTGCCCATGGGAAATGGTGAATGAATTCCTTGATTTGCTTTGCTTGCGAACATAGCTTTTGCTTTACCTATTAAACTGTCTTTATCTCAACCCACAGGTTTCCTCACTTTGACCCTTCTGATTCCCTCTCCCATCCCACCAGGTGGGAGTGAGTGGGCTTCTGTGTTGTGCTTAGTTGCCAGCTGGGGTTAAACCACGACATGTGGCAATATGGGATAAATCCATGGGGCTGTGTTCCTGCAAAAGAGTAGCCTTTGAATGATAGTTTCATGAATGAGCCATTATGACCATGAGTGAGATTTGGAAAATCAGATAGAGAGGAACTGTGATCTGCAGGCAATGGATGCAACTGTCCTGAGGACAACATGGTCACTAGTGACCTTACAAAAATCAAAGTAAGCACACGAAAATTTGGCAGCTTTAATCGAAAACTGTATTTTGCCTTCTGTCTTTCATGGTTTTGCATCAGGATCATTTCAGAAAACAGTAACCTATAGGTGGCATTCAAGGATAGCAAGTTACTCTGATTTTGCACACATGTATAGTGCTGCCACACTTGGTCACACAGGAATGTTACGAATTTGCTAATTTTTCATAAACTGTGAGCGTTACAGTCTCATTCTCAGTGGGGCTGGCTGGCCAGAACAGGGAAAGTGCTTGCCCCGCCGTGGTTCCTGAGAGTTGTCAGCTGCCTTTCTCCACTAACTTCTGTGTCACACTACAGAGTCTCCTTTTCTAACTTTGGGTCCTGAGTTGGCCAACAGACCTAACTTTAGGTCCTGAATTGGCCAACAAGGATAACTAGGGGTCCTGGACTACCTGGCTGTGATGTGCCCTCTGCAGCAGCCACAGCCCAGCTCTGTCCACCCTGGTGAGGATCATGGCATGAGCTGAGCTCCAGCCATGCCTGCCGTCCCCTACAGAGGTCGTCTTGCAGGGAGGCCAGTGTGCTGCAGCGCGATCAGGGCGCAGCATGAGCCATGTTAGCAGTGCCAACATACCCTCCGCCTGCAGCTCGCTTCGTGGAGGGGCAGACCTCTGCAGACTGCAAGCTCCAGCTGCCAAACCTGGATGTCACTGGCAGTGCTGCGCTGAGCTGGCATGGGGGGGACAATTCGTGGGTGCCTCCACATAGTGCCAGCAGCCAACCCTTGCTATGCCCTTGCAGATTGGCTCGGACTGTAAATAAAATCGCAAGCAACTTTATTTCCTGGTGTAGACCAAATCCTGATGAACCAGCACCTAGAGTCTCTCTCAGGTTTTGTTGGACATCTCCTCTTTCAGTCACACATGGGTCCTTCCCCTGGGATGGACAACCAGCCTGCCAAGACCAGATACAAAATAAAGTGCTTGAAAAACATAAAGTAATAGCAGTATCACCACTTTCTCTCTTGGAAATATTAATGCAGCAGGACTTGAGACTAGATGTGACTGAGGAAGAAACCAAAACACCTGGAAAGGCCAAGAGGCAGCCTGGGACTTCGAGCGAGTGCTGGGACAGGGTGCTGGCTTGCAGGTGAGAAGGATCACGTATGACTTGTTTTCCCCAGCCATCCAAGACACTGTCCAAGCAGGCCCCACTGTACCTGTGTGAGCCCCCGCTGCAGTGGGGTTTCCCTCTCGTGTGGTTGTCAGGTGGCATTTGCCACAAGTCACACTGCAGCTGTGTCCTCGTGCCCTGGCTGCCCTCAGAAACAGCAGGTTTGCTCTCCTTCGTCCCGTAGCAGCTCTTTGAACCAGCATGGCAAGCCATCACCTTCGCAGTCAGCCCAGAATATCCAGGAAGCAGGGCATGCCGTCAGGATAAAACAGCATAGCACCATCTCTTTGCTAAGATATGAACTACACAGGAGTGTCGTGACCTGTTCTCCAAAACTGAGCCTATATTCCACCCATCAGCATAGGCCAATCCTTCAGAGCAGCTTTATCTGCTTCACTTGCTCCATACTCTGGGATTTCATTCCAACAGAGTGCTCTAACTCCCCCAGATACTGTCCTTATACCATACCTCATCCTGGCTGGCACCAGGGGATGCTGGTGTGCACCTATTGCCATTCATCTCATTGCCGCTGGAGATCCCCATTCAGAATAAAAATCAGCCACAGCCTTTTTATCTCCTAAGCATAACTGTCAAATTTCACAAACTATGGAGTCTCCCCCCACCCTTACCACATGTGGTTGCTGCATCGAAGGGCACAGGGCAGCCAGCCGGTGAGCGCAGCTGAGCACTGCCCTTCTCATGGGGCAGAGCAATGCCTTGCTACCAGCATTGCCTGCCTTTCCTAAATTCAGTGGTCTGCAAGGTGTGCAATACCCTAATCTTGTGATTAAAAGGTTTTCTTAATGAATCTACAGTTTGGATATTATTCAGGTATAATTCCCAAGGTCAAACCTTGTTTTGACGTAGTTATGACATTCTCCGTTGCATAAGCTACCTGTCCGCACAGGACTTTCCCTCTGCAAATTTTGTAAAGCATTGTACAGGGGGTAATTAAAGCAGTCTGTTTCTACAGCACGTTCTGTCTGTTTCTTCTTTTCATTATTAGATGTGATGACACATTTGCCTGTGTGGCTTCCCACAGATGGCACTGATACTTTGTGATCAAATGGTAAGAGTAAACCAACTGTCAGCTCCGATCACAGCTTCCCATATTGCTCCACTGGTGTAAGAATACTGTTTTAATAAAGGGCTCCTTCTTTTTAAAGTGCTATGGTTTGCAGCAAGGATGGAGTTCTAATTCGATATCAACAGATTCAAGGGTCTATTAAGAAGTTTTATGTTCTAACTATAGATTTTATTTGTAAACACTTTTTAAAAGTCAATATATGAAGAATTCTCATTCAACCTTTTTTTTAAAGACAATTAGTCTTTAAAAAGCTCAGAAATTTCATTTAAACATTTTAAAAATCACTGAATCATTTTATAGAAATGTGCTTTTTGAACATACAGAAATATATTTTTAGAAGGCTTTAAAAAACTTTGATAAAAACAAAAGGGTTTAATTTTCTTTATGTTGTTTTTGAAATGTGTATCTTTGAACCAACTTTACTAAAATTATCATATTTGTACAATAATAAGAAGTGAACATTATTAGAGAGTGTGTTTAAATCCAGAGGCAATTTTCATGGCAAACTGAATAAAATACAAAATAACGTAGGTGGTGAATAATTCAAATGCTTTGAAAATTCTGACTTCACAATAATCAAGGGTAATATAATGCATACACACAAAAAAGAAGAAAAATCAGACAAGTTGCATGATTTTGTTTGGTTTAAAACAGAAAACTGGTTTATAGGGAAGACAGATTTAGGTTAGAGGTGCCCAGTGTAGTGCTAATGCAAGGCATATACATGCCCAGCACCAACCAGCTCACCTCAGCCTCCTCTGAACAGATCAGACTTGTCTTGGGGGCAAGTACATTTGGATCTGACATTTATGAATCTAAGTAGGATTTCTGCTTGATAATTCAGATGCTGACAGAACAGCAGAAACGATGCAGATCAAACATTTATTTGTGGTTTCAGCTTTTTCTGCTATTCACAAATTATCTATGAACAGAATTTGATTTTGACAGATTTGTTCAATATTCAAAATAGTCAGAACATATTCCAGGCTATGTCTTGTTTGCAAATTATTTGTTTTCAGTATGGGTGTGTATTCAACTGTTTGCTGAGTATCCTCCTCTGCTGCTGGTTGGAGGAGCAAAAGGTTTTACAACAGAGAAAAGAGAAATATAAATTCATCATGCTAATAAGCACCTGCATGAGCAGCAAGCAGGCTCTGCCTGCAGGGTCAAGCTGTGATTTTCTTGCAGAGAGGTGATGGAGGCAGCCGGTACCAGTGGGCATCTTCCCTGGTTCACCTGGATCCCTGAGCCACCTGGACCCCTCCCTTTCCCCACCTTGGTCCTTCCCCTAAATGTCCCATAGCAAGTTTCACACTCAACCCCCTTAAAATGTCTCATTTGTACACAGTTCTCTGCCCCCTACGCCCGCCTAAAATAAGCCCCGTGCCCCTGCAGGCAATCAGCCCTTGGTTTGCCTGGGCTGGCCAGGGAGGGGGGGACATCTCCTTGACGCACCTCAGTGGGCTTCATCCCAGGGACAGTGGTCTGCTCGGCCTCCTTGAATGGCCTTGGAGTAGCTGATATGGGGGGTTCTGGTTTTGCTTTCTTCACTGGGACTTGGTGTTTCGTTTGCTGAGCCTTTGGTCAGGGAACCTAACTGAAAGGTTTGGGTATCCTCCAGTCTTTCCATCAGCATTACACAGGGAGGGGAAACCTGCTTCAGCGGGGCGAGTGGTGAAACGAGCCAGTAGTCCAGGTTTGGGAGTGGAGAGAGGAAATCCCTTGGTGTGAAACCCTGGTGCCTAAAGCTAATCCCAGGCTGACACTTCCACAATAATCAGATACTCTTCCATCTTCCTGGTGCTCTCAAGAGACTGATTAAATGGAGGGATCAATGGATGGCTTTGCAGTAATTTCACACTCAGAGAGGATTCCTTTCACCTCTCATTATAATTAAAATAACTGACATTTTTCTATGTTAATAAGATACTTTATTTCTTGGCGGGGCTTGTTGGGGCATAACGAACTCCAGCATGGACTGGTTTGTTAATGTATATTGTCCTTTTTAGTTCTATAGGTACAGATGGTTTCTCAATAGCACATGAAAGATCAGTTTGACTAAGATATGGTATTTAGTATTAGAATTTCTCATGCGCATATTAAATAGTATTTTTAAAGGTCATAGCAATTTAAATTGCGATCTGATGAACCTTGCAGTTTAGTGCATTATGCATTAGATGTAGGTATTTTCAGATTTTTAAGTCAAAGACATTAAAAACCATTATTTTATAATTTTATTCTGAAATTGTTGTTTTCTATATTAGTGACCTTTAGTGCTTTGGGCAGAAGCCATGGGATCTACTTTTACAGCAGCCCCTAGAATCCCCCTAGCTGTGAGGGATGCTGTTGCCCTACAGCCCGGGACAGAAAGAAGTGAGATCACTGTTGTGGTTTAACCCCAGCCAGCAACTAAGTTGTTTGTGAAAGAACCTGGACCTGAAAATACGGTGCACAGGTCTTGTTCTGGCAACACAGAAAGAAAGCGTCTGGTTTTTAGAAAAATCAGATCAACATCCTAAGGGTCTTGTTAAATTGCTTAGTATAAATTGCGATTGGAATTGACTGCTAAAGATCTTGGTTGAACAGGTTAAACATCTGCTGGATTTATTATGGTTTTATTTGTTTCATCTGTAGCTTGCACAATTAAGCCAATCAGAGTAAGTGAATCAAATATAATTTACTCTCTAATGGACCAAAAAGGAATGAATAAACACAGTGCTACTAGATCCAAATGATTAAACATATCTCTGAGGTATTTTTTTTTCTATTTCAGCATAGAAGAATTACAGTGTTTATGCTATAATTAATCACTAAGGAGTGATGTAAACTAGTTTGAGCATTCATTCATTTTTCACATGGTTTCATAAAAATGCTAAACAAAACATGTGAATGCAATGAAATAAATTCCATTGGAACTGGGTACATTTGTTTATATAACCATTTACCTTATACTGAAGATCATTATAGGATTGATACAGAGAGACATATTTATCAGATTGGATGAAAATTTGTTGTACCAGTCTTTTTCCCATTACCGGGCCTTTTAAAGACAAAATTCAGCCCATGTGTAAATAGCTGTCTAAGATGCACATATCATGTTCAGATTCATTAGGTGACCATAAAATTTAAAGTTACATAACCAGGATTAGTTTGATATTTGATATTTTAAAAGTATGCAAAATGGAGCTAGGGAGCCCTGCACTAAATAGAAGCTGCACACTGTTAAGTCTGGAGTCCTTCCTTCTTCCCACCACTAGGAAGAAAACCTCAGCTTACAGCTGTTTACTCACACTGACAGCTGGAAAGAGGATTTAATCTAAAATAAGTAAGCTAAGTAAGAAAACCATTTAAAGTATTAATAAACAGAATAAACAGCATGATTTAACCATATCATATGGAAACAACCCTTTCCTTTGGTCATTACCTGCTTTTTTGCTCCAGTGTGATGCTGCTAGGTTCTCGTATTCCAGGAGGGTCCATTTATTAAACAGTTTCCTTTGGTGCTTCTGGAGGCATTTCATCATGGCAAGGGGCAGCTGCAGTCCCCATGGGGGTGCTTTGCATCCCCTTGTTTCTCATTGCACCTTTTCTGTCATCCTTAACCTACATGCTCTTACGTGAAGTTATGTTTTGGCTCTTCCACTGTAGGAGAGAAAGCATATTGTCATGTATAAATAGGTTGTAAATAACAAATACATGGTAAATGTGAATGTATTTTATTCCGTGGTGAGACATCTTTGCAAATATCAATATTCTGCAAGGACTGAGAGTTTTCACAACCTCCTAAAGTTCTCTGTCAGGACTTTGTTAGGGCACCCCTAGGGCGGGGATACAAGGAAAGTCAGAAATTACAAAAAATCTTTTGTGAGAAACCATGTTGCTCTGGAACTTCTAAGTTTACTTGGATATTTAGCAAACAACTGAAGATAAAAAAAGTAGGATCTATCTTCTAAAAGCAGCACTTTTCACAACTGAGGCTCTCATCATTCATCAAATCACTTACTTAAATAGCAAATTCGCAGTGACAGTTTTCAGTCTGGGCTTGTACAATATCTGGTGTGAAGGAGTCCTGGCCCACAGCTGAGGCTTCAGAATAACATAACCATCAGACATACTATGTTGCTACATCAAATTTACCACTGTCTTGGCATAGACTATAGTGCATATTTTTATCAGTCAGTACCGTTCCCAAAAATATTTTTGCAAGTGGGGCCACCAAGATGAGGGAATCATTTCCACAACCCATGTCAACGTGTGATTCCTGATACAACTGGGAGGTGAGCTGCAGCAATGGTGTGGAGATCTTCTGGCTACCTCAGAGTGCTGTGTAGCCTGCAGAGGCATTGCACTTGTGTCTGGGCTACGCAGATTGCTACAGAAAGCACACCAGCACTAAGCCACGGTGCTTACCCTGGCCTTCAGGATGCTAACAGAGACAGCAGCCCAAGTGTTGCAGCTGTGAGACAGTTTCAGCAGATCCTCTGTGCTGCATCCAAAGAGCTGGATGGGTAACCACATCACCCAAGTGCCTCCTGACCCTCCCAAGCCAAACACAAACTGGGCTCCAATATCACATGGCCTGTGAGCCCAGTTCAGCTGGGAGGTGGCAGGTTCTTAAATCACCTTGTGGTTATTCCTAATTGTATGAGTTATCCGTTCAGAGCAGAATCAGCTTTAAATCATGTCTGACCTGTTTGATTTTGCCCTGAAATGGCATGGGAGAGCCTAGATAGTCAGTGAGAGCTGAGATGGCTGGAAATATAAAATTGGTGTAACTATATGAAAAGCTTCAGCCTGTGCTAAATGCCAAATATAGATGAAAGTTTTGATTTTTAGCAGGCATAAAGTGAATGAGCTCAGCATTAATGCTCAGTCACATATCCGTGTAAACATGCTATTCACATACATCCTTCCTTGGCTTGGGTTGCTGCTGTCATGTGACACAATCCTGATGACAAGAACCAGACTCCCCGGGTATTTGTACCATGCATATTTTATATCAGGAGTGAGATGCATGCCACAAGCATGCTGGATAATCTGCAGATCTTCTGCTACAGTCTTTTCTTCATAATGTTTTACTTAAGGAATTGAATGGATAAACCTAATCCTGTAATACTGTCCAACCACCTGTTGCCTTCAGTGAGTGACTTTTGGGATGGAATCAGTTCAAAGGATGCACATACTCTGCCTCGATGCCCCGGGATAATTGCTGATGCTGAGTCACTGGTTATGAACTGAATCATCACAAGGAAAGTGAATTCTGCACACAAGATTTTCAGAGCTGAGTGTGGGAATAGATGTTGAAATGCAACATCTGCCTACAGATTTCCTTTTCTTTGATTTTTACTCAGGCTTACAGCAGAGTGTTAAGTAATGCAGTTCTAAAACATATGTAAAGGACAAAACAAGCTGTTTATTTTCAAAGTGGCAGACCAATTCAAAATTACAATGAATAATTTAACTAGCGTGATTAATAATTACTTTCTCCTAAAAATATAATGAGTATGGTTTTGATGGGTGGATTTAATGCACCATACCTAGCAAATGTTGCTTTTGAAAACCACTTAAAAATACCCTAACTAATCACCTGGAAAATAACTGTGTACCAAATGAAAGGGACAGGAGCCACCTGGGCCTGTGGATCAGAGCCTTCAGTGAGCTGGCTTTAATTAGCAGCAAGACAGTGAGAAAACATCTTTCCAGAGTCATGATGCCAAAGCCAAAATTCAAATTATCTATCGCTGGAGAAGCAAAGGTGCAGATATGTAAAGGAGTTTAAGCACCTACAAATAGATGAAGGATAGAGTTGAAAGACAGAGAAAGCCTGGAGCTCTAGCTGGAGAGGGGCTGGAAATTGGCTGCCAAACGGAATACTACAAAGATGGCTTTGATGTGAGGCATGGTCAGAGGCAGGAGATGGAAATAGCAGCTAGAACAGGAGAAAAGGCTTCAGTGAGATGTCATCTGGTCAGAAACAGGGATGTAGAGGTGCTAGATATTTATAGCATTTGTTTTTCATGAAGATTACTGGGGTTTAGTTCTTGATCACCATATCACTTCTTTCATTCAGTGCAACTGCATGACAACCATTTAATACTGTTTAATGCATGTGTTCTTACTCATGTCTTACAGCAACGCTTGAAGCAAGGCCCTCTGAGCTGAATACTACTATCTTTAAGGTTTACAACATCGTGCTTCCTCCTATGGTCTCTCCTTCTGACCCTAAAAACCTTCCCACTGTTTTTGTACAGTAGGGAACATGAACCAGGCAGGAGGCTCATCCCCATATGCCGTACGGATTGGTAATTTAGCCACAGTGTGTCTGCTGGGAAATGAGCTTGATCCACCTCATGCTGGAAAGGATCTGAACACCAAATTAGCTGATAAAATGTTGTTGCTACTGACCATGTTTTTTAAAGAAACAAAAAAGGAGCTGGTCGTCTGTACCCAAAGGGACGATTTCAGTGACAGAGTGTTGGTCTGTGAATCTCACATATATTTTTCGAGTCTGGGGCCAGAGAAGGAACAGATGTCTAAGTCTGGAGAAACACTCTCCCCTTTTTGGCACTTCCTATTGACTATTATAAGATCTCCCTTCATTCAGTAGTGATTTCCATTCCTCCATATCTAGTTCTCCCTGTGCATTATGCAGACACCTAACCTGGCACTGGGAGTTTAATGGAGGAGCTATGCTTCCGATATAGTGCTCTCTGGTGAACACCTCCATGTGCGGGGGCTGCAAACCCACAATTGTAGTGAGCACAGGGTGCAGTTGCTGTCAGGTTCAACCTCAGCCTTTTCACCTCGGCTCTTTGTACATGTGCTTAAGAAAGCAAGGTTGGTATGGAAACTGCCACTCACAAAGGAAAAGTACTTTGTACCACAAGGTCCTGCAGGAAGAAGATGTGTCAGGAGTGAAAAAGAGGGAACGCTGTGAATGATTTTTTGTTTGTGGGTATGACCTCTTCAGAGTTATGCGTAGTCTCTTGGTAGACATTGCTATACAAATTAGCCTTCATATGGAATAAAGGACTGTTTGAACCACTCTGCCAGCTAAGTCAAGGGTGGATAGATATTGAAGTGCTGACTTGGTATGATATGTATGTTTGACCTTCATGAAAGTTTTGCATTTTCTTCTTTATAAGCAGCTGTATGTATTGCTAGCTCCTTTGGCAGAAACAGCACAATCAGGAGCAGGAGAAGGTGTCAGGCACATGAAAAAGGAGCAAAGTGGCCCAAGTCTATAGAAAGATGATAACTGAATGATAATATTGGCGACATTAATGCTCACTCTCTTTGCTCATCAGAGGCATCACAGTATCTGCTATTACTGAAGCAACAAGACTTTCAAAACTGGGAAGGGGATATTTCTCTTTAGGTTACATAGGATATACTGTTATTTTGAAGTTGCCATGACTTCTGTTTCAATTTTATTTTTAAACCAGGAAATATTAGTCATCCATTCTCAATCCTCAGCACCTAAAATACTCATCCCAAATCCACTTCTGGTTTAAGTGCATGGTACCATCTTCGCCATGCAACCTGCGGGCTGGCTTCCCAGCTGGCTGCAGAGTTGGACTGTGCTTTTCATGCCAACTCCACATTTGCAACCTGAATGAAGAGTTGAGGTCACACACAGCAGGAATCCAGACAGTTACCTGAACACAGAGGCTGCCACGGAAGCGACTTTTCCTCAGAGGTGCCACTGCCGGCACCAGTTACCAGCACAGAGCCCTTGAGCTGCAGGCTGTGCCAGCCCCTCCTGCCCTCTTACTCAGACCCTCTGGCACCCCTTAATCATCCCGACTAACCTGGGGCTCATACATGCACCGTACCTTATGCAGCCCAAACAGCCCATGGTCTGAATGCCTGTCCCAAGAGCAGAGGCCACTGTAGGACCCTCTCCTCCCACATCATCCGTGCTGCCAGGCACTGCCCCCCCATGTCCTCCTTCAGCTCTCCCTCTGGCTCAAAGACGCTGAGAAGATGGGCATTCATAATTAGTTTTTGATTTTAATAAAATCCATTCATCCATTCTGTGACACGGTTCATTTGTGACTTTATTATAAAAACACAAAATTTTATTTTAAGCAGAAATAATTTTATGACTGAAGTGCAGAGTGCTGCCAGTTTTCTCCCCTGTGGCTCATCTACAAAAGGATTTGGGTGGAGATAAGAGAGGGTAGATCAGAAACTTCTTCAGCCTGTGCCAGAGAATATGAAACTGGGAGGCAGCTGACAAAAGGTGTCAATGAGACAGTTAAGAGAACCATGTTGTTGCAGAGATATAAAATCCTAATGCTACAAAAATAGCATTACTGAAAAATAAATTTAAGTTATGAGCACATATTCAAAGAGAGCTTGGGGAAGGCAGGGAAAGGCTATTTATGTAAAAGGAGTAAGTCCTGTGGTTGCAGAGTTTCGAGAAGCTTCCAGACGACAGGACCATTTATTGGCCTCAGCATGGGATCAGGCTGGGTTAGCACATCACTTACTTATCATAGCAATCTCCTGGCTACCCTTCCTCTATCTTTTTCTATACATCTAAGATTCAAGCTGCCCCTTGATGTAATGTCTGAAAGGACTGATTGCACATCCCTTACCGAGTAATTGCAGTCTGAATATTAATATTATAGACAGCATGATTTAAAATACCCATTTTGATGATATGGTGTGGATAAATTTGGATTACATATGTGTCCTTATGTAAAAGAGATCTTCTTTTAGTAACACATTGTCTGCTGCATTTGCCTAGCACTCCCTACCATATGCTCTTTAAAACAAGCTGTTGCATTTCAAGAACTGTCCCTAGTAATTAACAGGAAAAATATTGGGGGGTTTTTTCTGAATAAACTAGAAGACGTTGCATCAATTAAGACTTATTTTTCCCTCTGGCTAGTTGTTCCTGTAAGCCATAAAATCACTTCCTTCTGTTCAGTCCCTCACCTCGTGCCTGTTAGTTCAGCTTTTAGCACCAATGCTTCCAGTAAATACAAAGCAAGCTTTTCCCAACCATCTTTTCATCTCCCTTTTCCACTTTGTCTCTAAGCTTCTTGAAATCCTTAAAATTAATTTGCTCTGAGATCTCCTTTTCATCTCTGTTTTACTCTCTTCATTCTTGTGTGCGTGTGTCTTTCCTCTCTTGCTTTCAGAAACCCATGTCTGAACCAGTCTGAGAGCTGCTATTTGCATCCCACTTGGGCCTCTTTCTCTTTTCTGGACCAAGAATTAGCTTTCTGCTTTAATTCCAGAAAGATTTTGCCTCTGTGGCTTTCTGTTCTTCCAATTAATTTCCCTAGTACTCAATCAATCAATACTCTGGGCTGTATGGACTCCCTGTTCCTTCTTTCCCTTTCAGTCACTGTAAGACTCTAAGTCTTCAAATCCTTTTCCTTTCCCTCCAGCACCTCAGTTCTGGCCCATGTCATTTGCTTACTGATATGTATAGGTACATTGCATAGATACATATCTGTATCTATAACTGTGAATCTCAGAGTCCCTCAACTCTGACTTTCTTCCTTCTTCCAGTTCCTCTCCTTTATGGTCTGTCCAATATCCCCTAGATACTCCAATGCTTTCTTAAATCTAGAGTGGTGGTAGTTGACAGAGTTGTCTGTCACTGTCTAGTTCTCTCTTCTTTGTAACAGTTGCAGGTTTGTTTGACATCTAACCATCCAAAACTCAGAAAACAAGATAACTGTCCTGAGAGAAGAATGTTTTTCATCTCTTGATGCCTAGACTCCCCTTCTTCAAAGTTCCCTACTAACTTTGCATTCTATTGGTTTTAAATTACTTTCCATCACCATCATATAGGAACAGTTTTCATGTAAACTTATAGCAAAGTTCCCACGAAAATGAGGAATGTCTTCAACCATAATTTTGCCTAGGTTTTGTTTAATTTGTTTGGTTTTTTTGGAATGGGGCCTGAAATTGAAAAGGTTGTTTGAATGGCAAGCTTCCTCTTTGGAAAACAAGAACTCTTCAGGAATAGTAAAGGGTCCACAGCTCCAAAATTAGATCCTCTTGACTGAGCATGCAAAAGAAATCTTGAGTTTATTGCTGTCTTAAGAAATAAAGCTGTTGTGTTGTTTTATAGGCTGATTTAATTTCAGGTTTGGGTATTGTAATTCCATATAGAGGTGTGTCAATTACTTTGGCCTGGTCTTCAATTTGGAAAGAGGACAAGGTTTCCTAGAAAGTGAATGGGAAAAAAGATGTTCTGAAAACCAGTTCCTCGTTATTTGCTTATCTGGGTTTCACAGGGTCTGACCAAAGTCTGAAGATGTACACTGTTCACTGCTGAAGGCTGAATGCCGTGGAAGACAAAAATAGCATCTGGGGAACACTTTGAAGAGATGGCTCTTTTTTTGACCAGCACAGATATGGTCTTGCATGGCTTAAGCAAAGCTAAGCCAGAGGTACTCTTCTCTAGGTACTTTGATATTCCAGAAATAGTAGTGGTTTCCTCAGTTGACAGTGACAGTTTTTGTACTTTTATTTCAAGAAAGCTTTCTTTCAACCTTGACAACTAGTTTGCATGCCCCACCTACCCAGACAATTATGGGGTATCCCCTCTCAAAAGATTTCTATCTTTCACAATGTCTCCTTCAAGGAAGTTGGCAAATCCTTATTTCCTTTAGATTGAATCACCATTTAATTTTGGCATGCAGGGACTTTGTTCTATTTACAAAGACAGTCAGGTGTCTGGATCAAATACAGCAGCAGTTATACTTTGCCTCACGGGGAAAAGTTAATCCAACACTTTGACATATCAAGTGATGATTTGACTCCTCTTGGGAGTCCTAAGTGATGGATTTGCTTCTTCTAAAACAGCAGCTGTTTCAGAGATGTGTTACCAATTAGGAAATCATTTTCCCATACATTGAGCCTGTAGAACATATGGTATGTTGAGGTCCCCATAATCACATTCATACTCACCCTCACCACTGATTACTCCCTAGGGAACCTAAAACTCTGCTAAACACAGTGTGTAGTCCCTGAAACAGACCCATACACGGTCCAGTCATCAGTACTACAGGAGTAAATCCCCATGTACTGCATCCAGCTACCTCTCCAAAATTGCCCTCCTCTCATGAGATCACTATCAACATACAAAAATTAAAAAAAAAAAATTGTACTTGATTTCATCATGAAGATTTATTTCACAGTCTGTTCATGGTTTTTTGCTCCCTGTGTTTTCCAATTCTAAATGCCAGATAAGAAGATTTTTCCTTTAATTTGTTGCTAGGGAATACCACTGCTGTGTGTTACATCCTGCACTAAGGCATGTGATAAAGGAGTCGTTTGCATCTTCAAGCCAGCCTACAGGCCTGAAGTGGAAATGTGTAACGGTTCTTTTACAACGGCATCTTGTGCATGTACTGTGTGGCTTAGAGGGCCAGACAAACTGCCAGACAACAGTAACATTACACCACAACATGGTAAAAACAGATTAAGACAAAGATCTTAGCCATGCGCTACGGAGAAGTGTGAGTCTAGGAGAGACGTGTTTCATCTAAGCCAGGAAAAGAAGAGGTTTCTCCCGTTCTGTGCTGAGAAGCAGTAGTTGTGCTCTCCCTATTTATTCCTGTGTAAAACTAAAAGCTGCTAGAAGCTGGTTAAGAGGAGGAGCTGCTTTCCTCCACCAGCTCCAGAGAGCCTCTAACCAGCTGGAGGAGAATATGCAACCTGCCACCACCTGAGCGAGGTCTGCCCACAGGCTCCTCAGAAGCCTGCCTCCTTTCCAGACAGACATTCTGCCACCTGACTCAAAACAAATCTCTGCTCAGAGAGTGCTTTTTAACAGCCAGTTTTCATCACTGCTTCCAGATAGCATCTTCCTTCACTGCAACCTGGAGAAGGATGGTGGACTGGGTGATTTCCAGAGGAGTAAATGTTAGCAGTGCTGGGAGCAGCTTCCCTGCATTTGAATGTGATGGTAATGAAACAAAAACAGTGTTGCCGCCCATCGCATCTTTTTCATGTATCCTGTAATACATAGTGTTCTCTAAAGCTTCAGTACAGAATATCATCACAAGAAAAATCCAGCTTGTCTTTAATTCTATTGCATACAACTGTATAGAAATACTGGGGAAAAGAAAGTTTCAAACAAAATTTTAAAAGGTCTAAAAAGCTCAGTGTATTTTCGTGTTCATTTGGTTTGGGCACGTGGGTCTAGTAATGAAATGTATGGCATTTACAGGTAATCATAACAACTTCAAGGGAGTGAAGTTTATAAGAAAGAAGAATAGATTAATGAAATTTTTGTGAGGTTTTGTTGATGGGTATGGTTTCTTATCTGGTATTTTAGCTCTAGCGAAATCAATTTTTAAGCTATCTTAAGCTATTCTAAGTTATTTTATTTTAAGTTATTTTATTTTAAAATTTAAATAAAGTTACTTAACTTAGTTTTAAATAAATTAAGTTGTTGAAATTCTTTTAAATCATGTTCAAGCTCTGACACTTTTTAAAAAGCACTGATACATGGAGATACACTGCAGAACTTAGTCTTTAAAACAAATTGTACTGGGATGGCAAAGAGGGCCAGTAATGATAACAAGGAATACCGCACCCTGGGAGGGGAACTGTGACAAAACCCAGGTATTGGCAGTGTCATGTACCATCAGAATGGAAGTGAGAAATTTGTTATCACTACCCTCAACTAGTTACATGGAATTTACTTCTGCCAAGTTCAACTACAAAATACATAATTCTAATTTTCCTGTGAAGATGTAGTTACAAGAAGTGTATACCTGTGGCAGATATATCAGTCATTCAAATTAGTAAAGACCAGCAGGAAAGATACACTAAGAATAGCTTCTTATTGTGAAGTTAATATTCAGGACTTTCACAGAGTCAGTGGTGTAATAAATACATAGGTGAAGCACGAAGACCTTCCTTTTTTTTTTTCTTTCCCCATCCTTGTAGGGAAAAGTTCAAAAAAGAGAACTATTCATCAAAAGCAGCCATATGCACTATCTGTTCACTGCAGTGGGAACCACTGGGCTGTACCAGATGGAAAGGAAACTCCTTTCTTTGGGTATCTGTCAAAGGACAACGTGATTAATTTCTTTTCGATTCTACATTATCTAAACATTTATAAATTGCTTTTAAACCTGGGATGTAATACGAACATCTGGGAGTTCCTGTCTTTGGCAAAAGTGTGTTTAAAAGACTACTGGCTATAGTTTGGTGTATGAAGTCTCACGGACACAAACTTTGATGCTGCTCCTCTCACAAATCATTTGCAACTAAAAAGATATGTTTACAGTATCCTGGCTCTGTCTCCCACAACTCCTCCCTTTCATTAATCACAGAATAAAAGCTCTGAAACCTAGCAATATCCTTGGTATATATACAGTTCATTGGGGCACCAACCAACTGCTGCATTACAAATTACTATTAATAAATCATTGCAAAACCTCAGAGTTTAATTGCATTGGAATAATGGATCTGCTATAGAGAGAATGCACAAGGGGTGAAATTGCACTGCAAGATTGGCAACTGTTTGCCTTTAATATTAATAGATTAATTAGACAGTGCATTAGAGACATGATTGCCTGAAAAATTTTCTTCCCAAACTGATGCAGTGAACTCAACAGCATGAAACTTTGGTTGTCAATGGTTACTCTGTAGATCTTTGAAGAAATTTATTTTTATAATAATGTACAAAATATTGGCATCATCATTACATGTTAAAATGTGATTAAGAGTTCAGTGAGTGTGATATTTTAAAACATGTTCGAGATGTATAATGTTAATGCTCTTGAAATAAATCTTATAACATGCCTTCTTAAGGTAAAGATTTCTTTTGGTCTTTCAAGACCCATATTATCCCGCTGGAGACATATGAGCCCTACAGGGTTTTTTTAAAAGGTTTTTTGTTAGTGGTTGGAATTGCCACAGTCTGAGCGAAAGTTTCTACAGCAGCAACTGGTCTATAGAGAACTGCCTGGATGAAAAAGAACACAGAACAAAGGAAATAGCAAAAAACATGATTCTGAAACACACAGTGATGCAGTACTGAGTCAGTGCAGCTGGGAGTGTGAGCTGCCATTCAGACTAATTGGTGATGCACTCTCAATGTTGGAGTGATATGTTTGAAAATAACTACACGTGATTGCAAAACACAGCACAGGCAGTGTCTACCAAGTGCCGACGCTCTTACAAGAGTCATTGCAAACCTAGCAAAAGCAGCATCCCTGGCTAACCTGTGACAGAATATGTAATCACACTTTAGAGCTATAGGGAGGGTTCCATGTGTCTGGACTGATAAGTTATAAACCTAAAATCTCTGATTTCTGAGAATTTCACATGGCAGTAGATTCCTGTCCCAAGAAGCAAAGAGCATTGAGTTTAACTCATAGCACAAAAAGCTCAGGTGAGACAGTAGGTTAAATTTCGTAGTGGCAATATCCCAGCGAGGCCTCAGGAAGCAGTGGATGCAGGCCAGGGCATCTCCGGAGGTGGGGAGCTCTGAGCCCAGCTGCTGTGAACAGCAAAGGCAGAGCTGATCCTGCCGTGGGGGAGAAGGAAGGGAGCAGATCACGTCTCAAGACTGTTCCTAGTCTTATTTTTCCATAACTATAAGTTATTTCCTTGTTCTGTGTTCTATGTTTTGTTTCCTTTTTTTATGTACATCTCAACTATAAGCTGCATTTAAACTTAAGTGGTGTCCTATGTCCATATAGTTATTTGGTCCAGTTAACGTGAATTGGATTATAGAATTGGGATGAGGAGTTTGATATTGCAAAATGAAACAAAAAGTACAAAAGTGCAACACTACACTGACATGAATTTCTTTGCAGAATGAAATCCTTAGCCTGTAGCCCTGAGGAACTTGCTCTCTTCCATTTCAGAAACTGCCAGAGCTCTCGTAGCTTATAGTTAATTAATAATATGCTGTTACATATAGTGAGAAAAAACTGGCAGGAGTTGATTTAATCCAATATGATGCAAGCTTGTCTTAGAAATATTCCTAAAAGGCACAATATGAAAGCATGATACTTTAATAGTAAAACAGCCAGAGACAGACTCTATAGCAACAGGGCAGCTGATGATCTGCCTTCCCCAGCTGTTAAGCTGCTGTTTTGCTAACAAAGTGTCTGCTAACCTCACTTTCCAGACAAGATTTTATTAAAAATGAAAACAGCTTAAGTGAAAGTGGAAATGCCTATGCAGGTGTTTCAAACCGCAATGAAAAAATTACTGAATTTTGTCTCTGATCTTCAAATCACTGGTTTTAATTAACTTAAGGGTAACTAGAAAAGATGAGAGGGAATAAAGTAATAAGACAACCAAAGCTGTTGTCTTTTCAGAAAGAACAATCATATTACCTTCATGATTTCAGGAACTACTTGCAGAAGTCTTTGCAAATGGAGATAAAGTGTAGGATCTCGATTTCAAATGCATTCAAGCCATTTACGTTCAGCAATGGGTTGTCCAGTTCAAGCGCTCAGGCCAGGGCTACTGAGGTATTTAGCTCTTTTAAAATCGATGGATCTAGAGTTGCTATAGATCTTTATACATCTCTACATAAGTCTTGTGGCTTACAATGGTCTCGTAGCTAGTGAAAATAGGAAATACTTTAATTCTAGACTTCCTCAGTGGTCTTGGACAGACATTATTACCAATGCTGTGTGCCATCTCCACCTTAAAAAAACAGTATTTTTTCCTAATTCCTACAGATGTGCTGTGAGGATAAAATCTGATGGTAGAGTTTTGACGGTTTCAGTAAGTCTCGGCAGCAGACAGATGTTCTGGCTGCAAAAAAAGACACCCCTTTTGTAGCAGCATGAAACAAGAAACACTCCAAACACTGAAAAAACACTTTCCACTTAAAAATTCTATCTAAAACCTGAAAGATCTTCCTCAGTGAAACTATATGCTTTCCCTCTAAATGCTATTTTTGACATATGAGAGTTTTCAGACCAAATTGCATAGCTGAAACATTTCAGTCAGTTCTAGCACTCAGCTGGTGTTTGACAGAGCCCAGCTACACAGACCCCTGGAGACGAGCGTAGGTGGGGAGTCTGACCACCAGCAGAGTTCACCTCAGTGTCACTGGAGTTTTGGGACCCCTTTGCTTTCTCACTTCTGTTATTTCATTGGAAGTAATGCCAAAAACAAAATGCAAAGATCTAATGCAGCAAAACAAGAGGAAACTCAGGATCAGAGTCACTGTGTCCAGTGCGTGCCTTGGCCCGATAAAACAAGGGAGATAGTCTTACTGTCAAATAACTAGTTTATTTTATATGCTTTACTGGATTTGTACTAGTTAACCAGTAAAGGAGGATTAACTGGTAATCCTCCACCCATTTCTAAGGGGTGCTGAGCCATGAGTATCTTATACTGCCTCTAATGTCACACTTCAGTGAGAGTCCATCACCATTTAAGTTACACTAATAGGATGTTGAGAATGAAATCTCTTCTTTTTGATTGTGTAGAGCTCCTCTACATGTATATCCAAAGGTTGGCTACTGAGGCTGTGATGAGCCTTCAACTCTCTTGGGCACCACTATGATGAGTACATAGCATAAATGCCTGGACTGATAAAATGAAAAGTTAACAAACTGCTAAGGTAGGCTGAGTCCTGAAATCACAGCATGGTAGCCATGGCAATGGACTATTCAGCTTCTAGTATACACTGTAAGGAAAATGATATTTTTTTCTTTATCTTGCTACCTACTGACTTTTGTCTTAGACTGAGGTTGTAATTTCTGTTTGCCATGGGTCCACCTTTTCCTTCTGTTTGTACAATGTCTAGGACAGGGACATCTAAATTGTAATGAGTCCTGTTAGTTATGCAAGATTGCTACTATAGGATTGATAACAATTACATAGTCTTTCCAAGAAGGAGGATCATACTTTTTATCAGACTGCAAGAAGAGAATAATGAAATTGTGCCTGCTGTTCCTATATTGTGTAAAATGTCTAAAATGACCATTATTTTCTTATTTAATATACATGTAATGTTATACATGTAATAACATTCATTCCGAATCATTCCAAAAGCAGTGAGACCCTACATTAATTTCACCTGTGATCATAACACTAGCAGCAGTGCTTCTTAATCATTTGAATATGCAATTAAAAAATGGCATGTAACTTCAAATTGGCAATGCGTAGGCTAAAACATGTCTTCACCCTGAAGGGACTGAGTTAAGCTTTCTTAAAGGAACATCTTTCAAGGCTGCCCAAGATTTTCTTTTTCCAGTTCTCTCATTCTTCTTGCTAATATTACTGCATACCTAGCCATATGGGTAGCATAAACCTTTTCAAATATCTGCTGTGCTCTTCCTGCACAGCTGAGAGAGAATTTGGAAAAAGGCAAATTATAATGCTAGTCCTTTCCTTTCCAGGGAGCAAAGCCCAGACTTTGGCTCTGCAGTTAAATCTTTTAGAAAGGCATGGGTAGAGCATAGGGTTAGAGTTCATATTTAGATATCTGTTTCCCTACACTCTCAACTCCGCTAGTATGCTTTCATGAGCACCAAATTTATACAAAAATAAAAAAAATCCTGAAGTCTCTGCCAACCAATAATAATGAATGTCAGTATTTTGATACATGAAGCAGCTGGTATCTCCTACTAATATTTCAATTAGCAATATAAATGCTAGTTATAAATATTTCTGTGCACTTTGGGAATTTACAGTTGGAAGGCTTGGCTGGAGAAGAATTGGAAGTGCTAGAGTTTTCTGACATAGCCTGAATACCTCTTGAAGCAGCAGGTGGACAGGATGTGATATAGATACTACTCAGGCATGTGTTCATATTACAAACAAGATCCCAGCGTTGGTTGTAGCTAAGATTTGGTATTTATTCTCATTTTAGCCCCTCTTTTTGGTTGCTTATAACTTTGCAAAGCTGTAAGAGCTCATAAGTGCTCTGTCTATGACTTTCTATTTGGAGAATAAATTTGGGTTTGGAGAATTCAGCCAAAAACTATTTGCAGAAAAGCTGGCTCTCTCACACAAGTTAATGCATTTGAGGGGCTGAAAACTCCTAGTGCCCCAAGCAGGAACATGGAGGAGCCAGAAAGTTCTGTTCATGTGTCGAACTTTAGCCCGAATTGCAATATGAAACCTGGCATAGGATCAGTAGAGGTTTATTAAAATTTAGTTTCTAAATACCCTGACGATTTCAATCATAATATGCATACTCTGGCATATGTGAGTAAACTGGGAGCCTGCAGGTAGGTGAAAACTGAGACGAAGAGAAGAGGTGGAGGGAGGAAAATGGGACTGAGTGGGAAAAGGTGCAATTTACTGATGAGGTATGAACAAGACTGCGAAAACATCCAGAGTCAGCAAGTGTGTGGGAGACCGAACTCCAGTGAGCAAAACCAGTCTGGGAAAGAGCCTGAAACTGGAAACCGGGATTGTCTGGGGGAAGAGACTGAAGAGGCCACAATTCCTGGGGAAGCTTCACCTTTGACTTTGTCATCCTCCATGTCGTGAGTTAAATATACAGCATAGCAATAGCACACAGATCTTTGGCCAACCCAGGAAAGTAAAGGCCTTCTGGTACTTACACAGGCTTCTTGTTTGGATTTTCTTTTTCCTCTTACCAAGACAGTTGTGTAGCTATTTCACTTTAACTTTAAATAGAAGTAGAAGAGATCACTCCTGGCGTTGCCTTGCTCTTCCAGCAATCCCCATCTCTGATGGGGAACACTGCTCCCTGTTCCTGTGCTCCCTTCCCCCTCTGCTAGATTTGCAGTCTGACCATGTAAAGGAGCATGTGAGTTTTTTATGCTCTGAAAACTAATGCAGAGGTGTTAGAAATACTGTCATAATTGTTTGAAAAATAGTGCTATCCTTTCCAGAAGGAGAAGGGAACAGCAGGAGGGTTTTTTTTAATGTAAGTTTAATTATACTAGCCAAGTAGCTCAGCACCATCAGAGCATAAGTTGCAGCTCCCTGTTTATGATACACCTGCCAGGAGGAATTTCAGATTCCTTAAGATATGTGTCTAATAACTGGTGTCAGTCCCTAAAGGCACAGGCCTTCTGCTCATATCCTTTTCCACCTCAACTTGTTCATTTTTTATTGAAGTATGAAAACACATAGCAACAAAACTTTTCAAATTAATAACTTATACAATGAAGTAAGATTAATAGTTAATCAGTGACAAGGCTAAATGCTGCAGTTCACAAGTTCTGAACTTGAAATTCACAAAATACATAATTTTGGTTTATTCACACTGGGTTTATGCAACTCAGACAGTAACAGTAACCTTCAATGGATGTGCAAAGATTCAATAGAAGTAGAACAAAAGAGCCAACAGATGGCACTGCATTTAATTCTTTAACAGTGTTCACTAATTTTTTTTTTTGCATTAAATTATCTAAGTTTTCAGGGCTGTTTGTGAATGCATCAACAATACTCAATTTAGTATGCGATACAATGTTTTTTCATGCCCATGAGTAGCATGTCTAAAATTTTCAAGGCCAGTTTTAGCACAGCTATAATAGCTTGAATGGAGTCTCAAAATATTTTATATCTGGAAGCTGCTTGGTTTTTTTTTTTTCTCTCTGCTTTTTCACTGACTATCAAGACTATTGCAGGAACACCTCCCAGGCATGTTATTGTAGAACGTCTGGTGGGTGCGTAATAGTCTTCAGCTGTGGCTGTTATTATTGTAGGAGTGCTGGACAGCAGTTTTATTGACTGTGTGCCAGTCTTCAAATCTGGTGCTAAAGTTAGATGCCTGTTGTCAGCAGTACTATTCCCTTGAGTATCACTTGCAGGATTAGGTATTACATGCACAACGTTACATAAGTTGTACGGTTGCTGCACAGCTGAGAGTAAGTGCTCTGGAACTATGCTCTGAGATCCTATGGTGGGCTTTGTTTAGTCTTAATCCTACTCTAAATCACAAGAAACATCTTCTACCAAGATACCAGTGGTGTAAGTTGCAGCTTAAAAGACAACCAGAAGCAGGATCAGGCAATACTCTCCAAAACAAATGGCAGTTTTATAGTATTTTAACTATAGCACTGGGGGGGGGGAAAAAGGAAGGTTGGCAATGGATGACTCCTCCTACAGACCTTTTCTGGCAACACGACGTCTCCTGGAGACCATAGTATGCAAAGAAAGCCAGGGTAGAGTTGTAAACTGCTTGCTTTTCCCTGCTTTTCTTTTCATCAGCACTTGCTAGGTTCTCCAGTTCCATTTCCTCAGGTTCTCACCCACTTCTGTTCAAAAATAAAAGTGTTCTCTTCAAATACAGAAATTAGGTTCCACCTATGGATGAGAAGTGTCCTTCTTCAGAGGTTACTGATGGAGCTGTAATGTCTCCTGAACAGTAACAAAATATATGCAAAACTTCAGGTCTTTTGTGTCTAGTTTTGTTCTGCTGAACAGTTCAGCTGTCCACTTCCACATATGCTCTCCTGGAATCTGCTTTTCTCTTCCAGATAGTGTACCCCTCAGTACATCCCTGAATGCCTTCTCCACTTGGAATAAGATGCTCTGGGTTTTAAATCTGTTGCTATTATCTAGATATTGCAATAGTATTATATTTAATATCTAAGCGAGATATTCCTGGGACAATGTGTTTAAACACAAATTATTATTAAACAAATAAACCCATTTTTTAGACATCTAAATGAGATACCTAATTTCCAGTGGTGCAGAGGTAAAATTAAGTGGGTTTGAGACTTCCTGGAAATCAGGCCAATACTTTTACTTAGGTATCTAAAAACTTAAAAAGGAGCATAACTTGGGATGTGTCCAGTTGATAGTGCTGGCCACACATTTTCCCCTTGAAGTTGGAGAGATGTGGAGGATGAAATGGGGATACTCGGAGGATTCGAAAGAGAAATACGTATTTTTCTGTCATTCTGGTGATACTGCCATTGCCTTTTCCTACCCATTGATATCATTACTGTAGCACAAAGATATTTTGTTGCCTGTTCCCCAGGAAAAGAGAACCCTAACATGAGCAGGGAGCCCTTGCACCACGAGGCCATACAACTCAGCTGCCAGTGGCCCTATGGGAGGGGAAGAAGAACCCCGAGGAAAACTACAGCCATTTTGCACAAGTCAGCAGACCTACAGTTGCAAACCTGAAGAGCACTTTGTTGCCCTCCTAAATCAAATAGTATTTAGGAATGCTGACTCTGGACTTATTGATGCAAACAGCCACTTGGGAAAAGAAACAGATGATTGTGTGGCAAATGTCCCAAAAATCCCAACATTGTTCTCTGATCGAATTTAGTAATCAAAATCTAAGCTTCCCCTACTTAAATACAGACTACCGTTTAAGAGAGGCAGCGCTAAGCTTTTGCTGAGCAAGATGACACTATTGCAGTGTGCCGGTGCCAGGGGCAGTGCGTGGCGGGGGGGCAGGGGCCGGCCAGACCCTGCCAGGGGTGATGCAGTCATGCTGGTACGAGAGCGAAGGGAGAGCTGGGCAGAAGCAACCTTCGGTGGACGTGGGCCCATGCTGCCCCTTTGGGACCCACTGGCCCACCCAGCGCAGAGCCACTGGAGATGCTTGAACCTAATGCGAGTGGGCAAAGGGGGCTGTGCAAATATTAGTACTGCTGGACCTGTTTTGTGCCAGAGATGAAAGGTGAGAAACCAGGAGCTGGGGCTGAGCATGATGAGGGTGGGATGGTGGCTGTAGACCCACTGGGAGACAGTGCCCGGTGCTCCACAGGGCTTGGTGGGGGCTGCTACAGCTCCCCAAAACATTCCCTGGCTTTTTTATGAGGTTTGCAGGATGAGGAAGTGAAAATCTGGGGAGTGGTTGGAGGGAGAAGGGGAAGAAGTGAAAGGTGGAGAGAAAGCAATGATTGCAGGTGGGGTGAGCATCAACGGCAGCAGAAATCAGAGCAAAGCCCGTACAGAGGTAGAGTCGAAGGGGCTGAAGCATCGCAGTGGAGAGATGGAGGAGAAACGAGGAGTGGTCTGAATGCCTGCATGCCTCTCATGGTGAACAACAGCAAAACTTAATGAGGTGTTTTACTTACTACAGGAGCATGAGCTTAAGGATTGAGAGTGAAAAGTTGCCATTTTGCATGGTTAATAAGTTAACCCCGGCAGCTGACACTGCTGCGCAGCGTTCAAAGATGGAGCGGACAGAAAAATGTCAGAGGCGGCAGTGCCGGGGTCCGCAGGAGACACTGAAACTGCTCAGTTGTGCCCACATTTGTGGTACCTTACTTGTTTGGAAAGTGGTGATGAGAAGACATTTACTTAAAGGCTGATATTTAAAATAACAACCACCAGTTTTACAAGCATTGACTTGTACCAGTTATTAACTGTGCCAGGAAAATGGAAGGTATTTTTAACAGCCAGCTCCTCAATCTGAAAGCCTTGACATGCGAACAAGCTACTCCTAGAATAACAAGTTACCAGAAGGCGATGGCTAAATTCAAAATTGCACCAGTGTGGCTTTAGATCAGCTTAAAATATATTTAATTAAATCAAGCAAAACCTCTATTTCTTCCAATTTATCCAAAGGTCCTATAGACTTAATCTGAACTGATTCGAATCCATATGAACCTGCTTTAAATACAATTAAGAAATGCCTGCGGGTCAGCTGTGTCTTGCATCTGCCAGCAGCAGAAGCACACAAATGAACCTATGAGATGCTCGTGACCGGAGTTAAGTCAGGTAAATGGGAATGTTTTTCCTTATTAAGTAAGGTGGATGTCTGTGTGCTTATTCAGGCTGGGAAGATGGCCCTCAGGACCCTAAAAATGAGGTGAAGTAGTGGTGCAGAAATCTGCATGTGCCTGATGCCTTCTTCCATATGCTGACGGCTTTTAGCTGGTAGCCATATTCAAAATAGACAGACATTTTGCATAGTAAGAAAGCAGTAACACAGAGTTGGAGGAAATTTTCTTTTTTTCATTTTGTTGACTTTTTCACACATAGCATTTTCCATGACTGTTTAAGCCTGTGAGAAAAACCAAACTCTCCTTATTAAAAATATGTGTGTTTCTGAAGGGATACACATATCCAATACAACCTTCATTACGATGCTTCTAATTAACCAATCTGCTTCACAATAAAGTATCTAGCTGTCACCAAAATCAACACTTTTCATTTATTAATAGATTAAGGAAGGAATGTTAATTTCTTCAAGCTCCATTTCATTTGGTCTCATTACTTCACAAGCCAGATGGTAGCAGGGCCAGACCTGTCAGCAGGCACCAGGAGGAAGAATAAACTCACCGAGTGCCAAGCTGCAACACGTGCAGCATCTGAAAACCTGCACTCTGGGGTGGCTGCTTACGATTCCTGGGAATTATTCTGCAGAGAGCAGAAGAAATCATGAATTGATCTAATTTTTTAATTATTTTTCCAACTTCTCCCCCTATGGTACCCAACGTCATCTGCACCATAACAGCGGCACGTGTCTCCAGCTGTGAAGGAGGTAGCTCTCCATTCATTTTAGGTGGCCAACTAATTGCCTTTTTCCTTATGCCAACAGATTTTACTGTCTCTTCTGAATTGGCTGAGGTGATGCCGTTGGAAGAGATGCTGCCGTCCACATCCAATTTGCTAGAGACTTTCTTCCTGCAGTATAAGTCTTAGGACTAAGAGAAAAGCATTTTCTCATGCTGATCAGTCAAAATGCGTGGTGCATTCTTAGGCTCACATGGCAGTAAAACCCAGAAAGAGACATTCACCTCCATTTACAGCCTGAGTAAAATGGCTCTAATGCTGAAATTTTAAGAGGGTTTTTTTTTTCTCTTCTTGGAAATAAATTTTAAAAAATAGAGGTTTTGGAAGAGAATCACTGTTAAAACTTCTGAAAAAAAATAAGACCATCTGTTTTTCACAAAAACTCTCCAAGATTTTTACTTGTAATTGAAAACAATGAAAAATTTCAATTTGACCTGAAACTAAAATTTGAGAAAGATCTTCTCAGGTGCCCTTTACTCCCCTTGAAACTATACAGGGAAGGTAGTTCAGAGTAACACAGGGCTCGGCCAGGTTATCTTTCCATAAAGAGGCAGAACTAAACATACTGAGGTCATTCTGGAAATATGTTCTTGAAACTTTCCATTGGGAGTTCTGCCATCTCTCTGAGTAGCCTGTTACAGGAATTTTCTATTGTTATAATTAGCAATGTTTTCCTAAAGTCAAACCTAAATCTTCTTTGCTGCAAATTAAGCTAATGTCATCTTGTACTTCTCCATGCTGAACAATTGATTACTTATCCCCTTTAGCATCTATTTTGTGTATTGTAAGACCATTAATGTTTCCCTACCCTAAATGTTGTCTTCTGTGCATTAAAAGGATGTCTTATTTACAACAAGCTTAAATTTTCTAAGTTTCTTTTCATTCTTATTCCTCTATCCTGGATTTTCCTTAATCATTTTTGGGGGCTCTTACCAGTGCATCCACAACTGATTTTTTCAACTTGTTCACAGTTGAAAAACAAACTATTTTAAAGGAAACTAAAGTAAACTGGAATGTTTATTTCTTCCTAAAAAAAAAAAAAAAAAAAAGAAAAAAAAAAAAAAAAAAAAAACATTTAAAAAAANAATCCCTAAGCATAAATGTAGAAATAGTGATTTTTTTTTTGAAACATTACAGTGAAAAGGCTCTGAATGGGAGCAGGGCACAAATATACCACAGCATGGGGAGACCTGTGAAGAAAAAGTATCTGTTCTGGCCTCCTTTTTTTGCCCCTTGTTTTGCTGTGCGGAGGCCAAGTTGCATTTTCCTTGTCTGTCCAAAGGACAGGACGAGCAGGGCTGTGGGAGAGGGGAGATGCAGGCAGGACCTCCCCAGACCCATCCCACCACAGCCTGCAGCCCGGAGAGGGAGCAGCTGCAGCGAGTGCTGCAAGTTGGTGAACTGGTAATGGCAAAACTAATGGCAGAGATAAAAAACTGATCTGCTGGCTCTAATTATAGAGTCAGGTTATAAAGTTTAAATATAAAAGGCTTTCACACAAACTCATGTGTATGATAGCCATATGTAATTAGATATTATAGAAGACATAGATTAATAGTAATGAAGGCCATTTCAGAAAGGCCAGCTAAAATTACTCAGAAAACGAATTGAGAGAGGAAGAATAGAGGCACTGATGAGAAATTTATCAGAAAAAAAAGTCCTGTCCTTCATCTGAATAATGCTGAGGGAGGGGAAGCAAGTAGCAATATGAAAATGGTAATCTGCCAAGATAAAGATAATAAATCCTGTAGTTTTTAGGAAACAAAATGAGCTTACACATAGTGAAAAAGAACTATTTATGCCACTATGTATGAAAAGGAGTTGCTCCTGCAACATTGTTTTGGCCTTCACTGAACTATTTCTCATCAAAACAGGAGATGTCAAGTTTAAGACCTAGACTGCTACATATGTTAAAGCTGAAGTTATTTCAGTAACTTACAAACTTTCTTGGTGCAGCTGTAGATAGAGAAAGGATGGACGAGCAAATGCGAAAAAGGCCAGACGTTTCCTAGACCTCTCAGTCTTTACCACAGGGTCATAGGGCTGGAAGGTTCCCCAGGGCTCATACGGTCTGTTCATCATCCCCAAGGCAAAACCAGCAATAACCATGCCCTTCCTGAGAAAGGCTAGTTTAATTTGTTCTTAGAGCCCTCCAACAGTGGAGGTGTTGCAGATTTCCTTGCCAATCTGTTCTTGCCCATTATTATGTACACACATATTAGATATATATTTTAACACGTGATAAAACTTTCTTGCAGCAATTCAAGCCCATTATTTCTTTTCCTATTTACTTCTGTATAGATTTCTCCCTTCCTCACTGCAGTTGTGTTGAGGTCTGTTATCATTTATTCCCTCGTTGTCTGGGTTAGACAATCCTTGTTTATTTGTTCTTGCCTCATACATCACATTTTCTAGAGCTTGATCTTCGTTGACACTCAGCTTGTGATCCATGTCTAACATTAGCTTGAAGATGTTCTTCTCAGGGATGCGTTTATTTGAAGTGCAAGGCATGGTGGTGAGGCTAGTGCAGTCAGGGCTTTTGCCTCAAGAGACCTGGGCTATGTCTAACATCAGGGTAGACTGAATTCCTTCCCTGAAGCACGTTGCTCATCCTCTAAATGCCTCATTTCCTTAAAAATTGGTACTCTGATTTACCTCTGCTCTTACAGTGTAAGCTAAGAAAAAACTATTAACAAATGCAGAATGCCTGCCACAAAAACATCCCCTGTTGCTCAACCAGTTTGCTGTGTCTTCTTGTGTGAGAGGGACAGGGAGATACAGGGGTGGACAGTGACAGAGGTGAGTCAGGGTGCTGCATTAAGCCTTACTTCTTCTCTCCCATGGGGAGTTTGCAGCCAATTAATATTATCTCCCAAACAAACATCATTTAGTGGGATATCTCATGTCCAGCATCCCACTTCTATTGCATCAATAATGTAGAACGCCTGTATTTAAGATTTTCCATTTCAAAAGTGATTATTTTAACTGAGGGAACTTGTTAAAGATGTCAAAATAACTAATAAGCATCAGAACTGGCATGTAAGAGGGGGTTCAGTTTTCTCTGCACCTCAGAGACAAAAATGTCTGAAACATGTATACCAGCCTAGAGGTAAAAAGCTTGGAAAGAACTGCTGCAGACCTAACTGCAGACCTGAAGGGAAATACTAGGGCTAAGCAATAAGACTATAAGCAAAGGAAGAAAGAAGTGATCAATGAAGAAAACTAAGGTGTTGAAAAGTATTGAAATAGAATGAGACTCTCCAAAAAATGAAACTGAATTAGACCTGCCAAAGAAAATGGAAAAAAAGAAACAGTAAAGGATTCATATAATTAAAAAATAAAAGGAGTTGACTGCAATGCATTGAGAGTAACAGAGAATAATTAAAGATAGACTGGGTATGGCCTAAAGATTGGTGAATACAAGTCCTCAATTTTCAATAAAGATATACTAAAAGCCTTTCCAAAATTTTGAAAAAATAAATTGGAGAAAAAGACTTTTGACAATCTCATAAAATCAGGGATTATATCAGAGGACTGGAGACCAGCAAACACAGCATCTATTTTTAGGAAAGGGAGGGCAGAAAAAAAGCAATCCCAGCAACTACACTACAGTTCATGATCATCCCGGAACACTGGATGTCTGGAGGTTTCAAGAACAAAGTGTGAGAATAGTGTTATCAAAGACTCAGAGGTAAACAGATGAGGGTTTGTCAGGCCAGGAGAGAGAAATTAAGGGGCCCTGTGTCCTCCCTCCCAGCAGCACTGGCTGCTGTTACATAGGTGGTGCAGTCACTGAAAGGGCAGTGGGCAGTGGTGGAAGGGCTCTCACTTTGCAGTACAAATGCACCACCCAGAGCACTGCTGTTTTCAGTCCTGTAGAAAGAAGATAGGATAAAGTTCAGCATAAGATTCCCAATTTTTTCTTGTATTCTAAAAGCAGATAGCATCAGAATAACCTGGTATCTTCCCTCAACACCTTATTTCTCCACACAAATGACATGCAGGCAATCTAATCTATCTGATCTTCAGTAAAGCACCACAGAAGCAATTGTATAGAGCAGTGCTGGTGTGGAAAATTCCTGGAGACGATGTGCAAAACAGAACTTACAGTTAAGAAAGCAACCCGGACTTGGCGGAAGGGAACGCAGGTGTTGAGATAGAAAGAATGAGGAGGAACCGACCAAGGACACAAGCATCGGCCAAGTAATCCGCATGACTGATAAAGGAAAACTATGTCTGAGCTATCTGGTCAAAGATAAAAACATATGCTTTGGAATCTAACGTTTTTTAACAAATATCACTTAGGTCATGGGAAATGGGTAACATGTCTATATAAGTTGTTGTAATCAGGGAATTAAAGGATTTCATGCTTGCCATAGCCGGACTCCATGTCTTTGCATACACCACATGCTGGTTGCAGCGACTTTAAGGAACGTAGGAAATGAACCAAATAGGAGATGGCAAAAGTTAATCTTGAAGGAAGAAGTATGATACTTGAGGGAACTTTAGGATCATCAGCAGCATTGATCTTGCTTAATATTTTCTTAATGATGCTGATTTGAAAAACAAGAGTATGTCGATGACATTTTCGGGTGACATGAAATTAAAAAGAATTGTCAGGGCAGGAAGGGTCATGATGACCTCGAAGACTAGAGTTTAAGAACTGTCATGAAATTAATCATATAAATGGCAAAATTATGCACTTACAAGCTAAATCTTTTTTTTTTTTTTNNNAGTTAAGTTTTTAAAAATGTGGAAAGTGTAATGGATTCAGAAGTTATTGAGGAAGAGAAAGGTGTGTGTACTGCAGATGATCACAACTTCCATAGAAGTGTCTATGGTGAGGGACGTGTGGGGAAAAGAGATGAATGACTTAAAATGTATTCAGGAGAATCAGGGAGTCATCAATGTCCATCCAGGCACTGGCAAGACATTATCTGGAACACTATGGCAGGTGCCGGTGTCTTCTGTGCAGGAGCAATGACCAAATATATGGCAGATATGGAGAAAGGCTACTGGGGAGACAGCTAGGGAGTAAAAGCCTAAGACCTGAAGCATTTGATTTGCAAAGTCTCACAACATGCAGGCTGAGATGGAACGTGATCACTCTCTATGGGTACAACATAGAAGGAAGAAATCAGGAAAAAAAGAGCTGTTTAAATTAACAGACATTATTAGTCTATAAATAATATTGACCTGAGGCTAAACTTAGGCTGGACACTAGTGGGGTCTCCTGCCATCAGAAAAATTATGTTCTTGAATTGCCTTCCTGCAGAAACAAAAAAACCTCTAAAGTCATTCTAAGATGAAATGAGATAATTTTATGAAAAGGATTACATGATATGACTGACTGAGACAGCAGCAAGAAGGACTTTATAATTAAGGAGGACACTTCCAATCCTTCTCTCCTGTTTCTACGCAGAGCAACATTCACTTTGTGGATTAGTTGAACATTTTCATTTCTAATAGCAAACAAGATGAGAACAATATAATGCTTAAAAAATTCTGAGAATTCTCATAAACAGCCCAAGGCCTTTCCACATAAAATTACAAGGAAAAATTCATCTGGTCACCATTCCCCTCCTTTAGGCTACTGGATAGCCATGGAATTTGTACCTTTGATACTTAACGTACTTCAAATGCAGCCCATCTGTGACTTGCAAATTAGCAATTAACAGCCTGAATCTCTAAGATGCAGTGCTAAGTGTCTGCAGCTGTGCAAGTGTGCTCCATATTGTGGCCTGCAGACCCAATCCTCTAGCATCCAGAGGAGAGAGGCTCCTGGAGCTCAGTGTGACTCCCTCCTTACCTGCTCGTATGAGTTTCCTACTAAATGTACTGCCTGGATATGGGTAGAGGGTGCATGCAGATACATAGGTTAGGGAGCACCTGTGTGTCCCAGTTTAGATTTATATGATGATGGAAAAGAAGCACAACCTGAACAGTAACCTGTTTCTGAAGGGATTTTATGCGATTCCTGCATTGCATACCTTCTCTTTGACCTTGGTCAAGTTTCCTCAGCTGACACTGTAAAATGAGTGTGGAAGTTGTCCCAGATTATAGGATAAGGGCCAGAGAAAGAGCACATCTATGATCGTGGGGTGGGGGTGTAATACAAGAGGGCAAGTACCACACATAGTTGAGTTTCATGTACACAGGTGTCTCAGTGGTAGAAAGAAAGATTTGGTTTGTCAATAAATGACCATTAATTTAACTCTCTATTGAAATATAATGAGAATGCAGTGAAGGATAAAATGTTAGCTCCAGAAAAGGTAGCAGGAGTTTGGTTACTCACAGGAATAGGTTAGGGGATTTAACCCTAAATTTAAAGAAGAAAACTTTTTATAAAAAAAAAAGTTTGTAAAGTCTAGATTACCTGTGTAAAGTCACTAAAGTTTAAATTAGTCTGGCTTTGCCCAGGCTAATCACAACTCTGTATCACCCTTTAGTTCTGCAAGGACCGCTTGACCAAAATGTTCCCAGAAAAGGGGTATCCCTCTGACTTTTCATGGGAAAGGTCAAAGCAGGCTGCAAACCTTTAGAAATTCAGTGTTAAGTCCTTGGAAGTTACTTGTCCTTTCCTGTTGGTTTCACGTGTTTAGGAGCAGCTGCTGCAGTCTAAGTCCTGGTGGACTGGGAGCATTGGAAAGCTGCGGGGCATCACAGAAAATAGGTTTAGGCAGCTCTGTAGAGAACCCTGGAGCTGGAGAGTGAGGGCTGATTGCTTTATTCCAGCATGGCCTCCCTAAATAAACAGGTTTTTTCTTTCCATCTCCTGGTCCTAAATTTGCTCCCCGGGAGTCCCTCAGGATGCTGACTGGTGACAGACAAGCACGTCCGCCCCGAACGTGCTGCCCTCAGGCCACCGCCACAGCCCAGAGTCCTTCGGCAAACTCAGCTCTGCTGTTCACAGTTGTTTTCCTTTCCTGCAAAGATTGACTGTGAATCTTAATAACTTGCCTGAGACAGAGGAGGATTCTCAGTATTTCTTCCCCAAGTTAATGCCAGCGTGCCTGTTAATATGGGATAAGCTTAACTACAAATCAGCTGGTTTTCCAAGCTAAAGCAAACCAAAAGATTTCAAAGGCATTGCATGCAGGTTTATAGGAGAAAATCCTCTCTGTAGTTACCTCAACATTTAAAGCCTTCATCCATTCCCTAACCCATCCTCTTGTTTTGTGATCTGAGAGAAACAAAAGGCACTGGAGAAGTTGTTTCCTTATCTCTCATCTCACCTCCCTTTTCTTCAATCCACAGCAAAAAATCAAGAAAGATAGCACAAGAAGTATTTTTCATTTGTTTTGTAATTTTGCATCAAACACAGGATGCGTTTTGCTGAGAGCATAAGACATCATCTCTGACGTGAATGGGTTAAGACAAGAGAAAGAAAGATATAAAATGCAACTGAAAAGAACTAGCTGACAAGGGCATGTGACTTAGTAACTAATAAGTTTGGTAAAGATTTGTTTTTATGGTAGTCGCAAAAATCATGTCAAGTTCTGTGTTCTTTAATTTGCCTCAGCAATGCAGTCACCACCAGCTCCATACAATACTGGTGGAATCCTCATCAAGCTATAAAGGCTTATTCTGAGATTTTAAGTTTCCTTGTGCTGTTTCAGCAGGCAGATATTTCAGATGAGCCCACAGAGCCAAAAATGCAGGAAAAAAAGGAAAAGTTCACAGGGAAAAGGATAAAATAGCACTCCAGTAGTAGAGCACATATTAAATAGTTTCAAGGATTGATCTCCTAAAATGCTTGTGCATGGGTTATTTGCAGTGGTGACTAGGTTGTGCTTCTACAAGAACTTCCTCACGGATCATTGCTTAGTTACTACCTAACGATTTCATCCATGATAACACACAAAATCACTGCTAAAAACACTGGCATTGACACAAATGCCAGTGGAATGGTAAACAGCAATGAGACAGGACAGCCAGGTATTTTAATTAATGAAAAACTATACACAGCCGTGTGTGTGAAACAAAGACAGCTGTTGAAGGAGAGATGAGACTGCAAGACTTCCTGGTAAGGCTGTAACTTGCCATGCTGAGACAGGCTGTGCTATCCAAGCATTCTTCTGCACCTTCCGGTCTCTGTTTTTCGCAGTGCAGCGGCACAGCTTCAGAGAACCACCATTTCAGATTACATTTCGGTCAGAAGAGCAGTTTCTAAAACCCTCAAAAATCAGATTTGAGCCTACCATATTGACCAGCAGTTAATCTTTTGCTTCCAGTGGAACTGTCTGAGCACCAGGCTGCTGTGGAAGAGGAAGGTACCTTCTCCTCCAGCTTTAATTTGTGGGCTTTTTTTTTGGGTCCAAAGTCAGAAAGATGCCGAATCAGAAGGGGCAAATATCTCCTCTTAAAAAGGTGACACTGACTAAGAGGAGAGTGTTGATTTTGGTTTTGAACCTAATATCTGTAACGATAATGACGAAAGTCTGCATTCAGTTCTGATATCCACACACTTAAAAGTTGGTTTGCAAGAGAACACAGAGAAGAACGATACAGCAATTTGAAAGCTGGAGAAAACACTTGCAGAACGTCTTTGCATCCAGCTACCAGCAAGAAAATTAAGGTACATTGACTATAATGCATAAATATATTTTTACAAACAAAGGGTGCTGCCTATGAAAAGATTGCTGAAGAACTGTTAGTTCCTTTTAGCTATATGCTCTGCCAGTTTATAAAAGTAGGTGTAATGTTCTAAACTGCAAGATACAGTATAATTTGTTCAGGACACTAGCACTAGTACTGCTATGAAATCACCATGCCTGTTCTGGCTCTACAACCCTTTCCTGACCAACACTATCCATTTCTTGTCAGCCATTTGGGTGGGTTTGATTTTGGTAGTTGAAGTTTTTTCATTCATACATTTTTTCAGTAAGGACTTTTACTTGCTTGAAGTGGCTAATGGTGCCCCAGCCTTGCTCTCAAGGATGTTTAATGGTAGTATGAGCTGAAGTATATATAATACTTTCAGAGGTTTTCCTGATGTGTGCCACAGAAGCACAGAGAACATTTTTTAGATGGCAAAGTTTGGTCACTGGCCTTAGACCAGCACTCTGCTAGCCTATAATAGCTCTCATGAAGCCTTTTGTCTTTTCTCCTGACACCAGCATGCTCTTGTTCTTATCCACATTTTCTGCCAAACTGCTTTCCGGAAATATGAGTGTTTGTATCTTGTGACCCTCTCCAGTTTAGCACAAACTGAATCATGCTGTATAGTTCAGCTGAGTAATAAAATATAATCTGATTGGCAGGAGGTATTAGAGCTGGCCACATCATTACAGATCCTCTTTTAACCCAGTTTAACAAGTTGCTCCTGAGAAGTTATTTATTCTAGCTGTCAACACCTTGTTGTTGAGATGACAGCGATCAAATCTCTGTTAGATCCTAATCCTATTCTTCTTACTCCACCTTCAAGTATCTGAGAGCCTCATATAAGCAATATCACTTTTTGTCAACAAAATGATTTGTTTGACATTGATCATTCACTGAAAGATACAACAATGTATTTTTTTAATATCTGCAACAATTATTAGCTTGAGATAGGGATGGAATAAATAGCAGGCAATAGTGAATCATGGAGTGTTGAAATTCTGAATTGTTGCTATGCTGAACATGCTGATCCATATACAAAACAGGAATGTATTTCACAATTATGAAAACTTACCAACGCGTTCCCAGGTGCATAGATGTCAGCAGCAAATTACTAGTGAGAGACTGATGTTCTGGTAGTGTTCTGGGGAGACCTCACTAGCTAGCAGAGTGTCAGACCCATCTCTGTTATGAAGTTATGAGTTCTTTTATTATGCCTCTTGATGCTGGGAATTGAGGAGGGAAAAGCTATATATTATCTGTCAGGCAGACTCCACCTCAACTTGAACAGTCCTCTGACTTGGGAAACTCTTGTCCCTAAATGATGCATTCCATCCTGATTTTATCTTCTCCAGCCCCCCATCCTAGGCACTCGTGCAACTCTACCATGCCATGCCATTTGAATTATACTGGACAGTGAAACTACTTGGAAATTACTTGTATGTATTTGCAGGCTGCAAGAATGTTTTAAAGCATAATTTAAGCTTGAAAAATATCTGCAGTTTTCCTGAAAGTAAAGTTTAGAATGTTATTTGGAACATGTGAATCATTTTTTAATTGTGTGAAGCTTAATACTTTAGGCTTAAGACACATTTGAAATAAAACATACCACCTACTGAGTTCCAAATTATTCATTTAATATGTTAACTGTCTCTTGGGACATTTGTGAAAGTTAGCACATCTTATTCCTGCAAGGGAGTCTGAAAGCAAGTTCAATTTGAAATGTGGGTACTTAAAGGTAATAGTCCTGATTCTCACATGAGATTGCTGAGGCATGTTCTTCCAGTGACAAATTTTTTAAACTCAATACACAGTATATTTGTGTCAGAATGGAGCCAGCTGGTGTGTTTGAAGGTATTCACAAAAGTGTGAAAATATTGCCCCTGGTGGGGAGAGAGCCAACCTAATCAGCTCTGCATCTAATTGACTGTTTCAGACAATCAGTGTGTTCCAGCAGTCAGAGCAACTGCATGTGCCCATGGGCGAATAGATGCTACTATACTGAGCCGTCCTGAATGCTTGGGCCTAATTCATCCAGAATTGCTGACCAGAACCAGAACCAGAACCAATGTTGAAAACATCTTTCTTACTAAAAGAAAGTAAAACTCTTCTCCGTTGACTGATATATTTCCTGCAGGGCTGTACCTCTAGGACACATGCCATGCACTCCCCATCACGTCATCTGAAGCATATTTGGCTGTTTATAGAAAGGAGGCAAATTCATGTGTTTTTTTTCATGCAGCTACCTTGCTAATTCTGCAAAGTCTGGACCTCCCACTTCTGTTCAGTGCAACTTCTGCCTTACTGAACAATGATGTTGTAAATAAAAGAGAAAAAAAAGCAATTATGTCTTCTCTCTTCCTCTTCTCATGGACAACCGACAACTTACACAAATGAGTATCATTTTTAAGATTATCTTTACCAAAACTGAGTGTGACAGATGCATCTCTTCTGGAAATCCCAATTTGTCAGAGTATCTCTTCACAACGATTGTATTTTTTATATGTTGAGGGGATCTTGACACTTACCTCTTCATTTCATTGGCCAGCAGCAGTGTGCCCAGGCGGCCAAGAAAGCCAATGGCATCCTGGCCTGTATCAGAAACAGTGTGGCCAGCAGGAGCAGGGAAGTGATCGTCCCTCTGTACTCAGCACTGGTGAGGCCGCACCTTGTAGTACTGTGTTCAGTTTTGGGCACCTCACTACAGGAAAGACATTGAGGTGCTGGAGCGTGTCCAGAGAAGGGCAATGAAGCTGGTGAGGGGCCTGGAACACAAGTCTGATGAGAAGTGGCTGAGGGAACTGGGGTTGTTTATCCTGGAGAAAAGGAGGCTGAGGGGAGACCTTATTGCTCTCTACAATGACCTGAAAGGAGGTTGTAGTGAGGTGGGTGCTGGTCTCTTCTGTCAGGTGGCTGGTGATAGGACGAGAGGAAATTACCTAATTTCCTCCCCCGCCAGGGGAGGTTTAGATTGGATATTAGGAAAAAATTTCCTTACTGAAAGCGTTGTTAGGCATTGGAAGAGGCTGCCCAGGGAAGTGGGTGAGTGACCATTCCTGGAGGTATTTAAAAGATGTGTAGATGTGGTGCTTACGAATATGGTTTAGGGGTGGACTTGGCAGTGCTAGGTTAATGGTTGGACTTGATCTTAAAGGTCTTTTCCAACCTAAACAATTCTATGATTCCATGATTCTATTCTTATTATGCTGATTCATTGCTTTTATTTTGGGATCTTATGTTTTAGAGACTAGCATTTTTGTGCATAAAAGGAAAATGTGTTACTTTCTGATTCCTTTTGCATGGGTTGACTTTCTGCAGTGATCTTATTAAAGTCTGTACTTCATATGTATATGAAAAAAATCTATATCACCACTCATCACCCCTCTTATCTCCTCCTCATTACAGCAGTCTCATGTTTTTACATTATTTTTTCCCTCTCATTAATGAGACAATTTGGCTTCATATTTTGAAATAGTTATTTATGAAAGTGAACAGCCGTGAAATTCTTACTAAAACATTAATTTCTACATTTCTTTTTTTTGGCTTCCTTTGCAATTTCTTTACAGCTTTTATGTAATTAAAAAAATAATACTTCTAGATTGGTTTGTACACAGAACGAGAAGGAAGCCTGACTTTTTTTTGCCATAGGAATATTTTTGAGAAATATATTGATTTCTTTCATTGTTGGAACTACAGATGTAAGCTATATGGAGCTTTTCATGGTGTGTATCTATTTCTGGCATTCCTGCAGAAATTTCTGCATTTCAGAGCAACACATTTCTGTCTAAATGGGTAAAGGAGACATTAAGATGCAAAGCTGGTTGTGAAATGTTGTAGAATTAAAGAAAAAAATTATCTTAAAGCAATTGGACTAATAAAGGCTATTTCCCACGGATTTGTCTTGCATTCTGTGGTATCCAGTAATGCTTAAATCTAGATATACTACTTTGCAGAAGGCTGCCCTGAAAGCAAGCTGTAAAGCAGGCACAATGGGAACTGCCCTGTTGCTCCTACAGGGGTGAGTCACTGTGCTACAGAAAATGCATGCTCCAGGGAGGAAACCGGAATGACACAGTCTTGGGAAAAGAAATTCTGTGTCATGGCCCTTGCTCTAAGGATGGCTGGTGCATTTAGCATGGACAAGTCATGGGACAGTCCTTTCATTGGTGGGCAACGTGGTAAGAGGTGAGGAACTTAAGTTATAAGTGAATTAGAAGTTATGAAAATCTAGTTTGTTCTGCAGTTATAATGGTGGTGTAGCTGGGTATCAGGGCTGTGCCTCTGTGCATGCTTCAGACATTAATTCCCTGGGTAGTCAAGAACCCCGCAGCCAGTCATTTGCCTCAGTGAGATAATGGGCTGGTTTGAGACCATGGACTCATTTGAAATGGGTGCTTGATGCAGCTCCTCCACAGCAAAGTGTTTGACTGCACCAGGAACTCTGCAGATGGGAATTTCAGGCAGTGCTGGAGATTCTCTCCAGGCAACAATTTGAATGCACAAAATGTGTTGATTAGCATCCTGGCTGGAGTGTTCTAGAGATGCCCAGGCTGTTTCTGCTGGAGAACTGATACATGTGCATAGATAAGACACTTGGAAATAGTAGAAATTGTTCCTGCAGCTACAGAAATGGTCACATAACCCATTTTTTTTATATGTAGTTAAGATATTTAAGAGTTGTTTTGTATGTAGTTAAGATAATCGTGTGCTGGAGTGGTCACGTAGGACCATGAGCCAACCAGATTAGAACTGAGCAGAGCAGCAGCTCTGGGAATCATAACCCACCCAAAGACACTGCTGCAAGGACTCCTGAAGCAGAGACTCCTGTCACCACCGGACAGTAACTGGCAATCATGTTTGAGAGATCTGATTCCCTATGCAAGTGTTGTTGTATGCCAAGATGCCAATAAATTATTTTTTTCTTTTTTTAGCAACCTTTCTGTCCATGCCTATGCAAAAGCTAGAAAGTCAGGATCCCTAACTGACTTCATGAATCTTGCATCTCTTTTCTGTACTGTCATTTGTCTTTATCACATTGGAAAATACTCTGCTCCAACTAGGTGACATGGTAGTCATTCAAATATTTTTCTAGCTGGTAGGGGCTACAGGTTTGAACTTCTCCAGGCTGGGGAGGATCTGTCTTTCTTCCACCATCTGGGTTAATGCTCTGGTGAACAGGTTTTTCTATAAAAGATGAGTACTTCCTTCTTCTCTGACCATGTTTCCAAACAAAAGTAATCCTTAGCAAATTGTGACCTCAGGAAATTTATTTTAACTCCCAAATCAAGCTAGATGGAAATAGGTGCCAAGTGTTTAGGCAGAGCAGACCCCCTTCTTGGATTTAGCTTCATAAATTCTAAGTTGTGCTTTAGGGGTCAAGTCTTTTATTTAGTGCTAGACTTCTAACCCGAATTAGTCATTTAGATTCCCTCTACTATCAGTAGAAAGAAATGCACAATTCTGGTATGCAATTCATCCTACTTCCAATAGATGTTCCTATTTCTCTCCAGCAATTACAAAGACATCTTTGGGTAGCTAGGTTAGCTGCTAACATTTGCTTTGCAGATATTGAAAGTTAGGCAAAATTTGCCCACAGGCTCCAAGGCTGTGTCAGGAAGAACATTGCGAGCAGGTCAAGGGAGGTGATCCTCCCTCTCTGCTCAGCCCTGGTGAGATGCTTCTGCAGTGCTGTGTCCAGTCCTGGGCTCCCCAGAACAAGGGAGGCGTGGCCATACTGCAGAGAGTCCAGAGAAGGGCCACAGCAATGTTGAAGAGCTTGGAGCATCTGACGCATAAAGTTAAGAAGACTGAGCCACAGTCCTCTCGGCGGCTCTCAGTGACAGGACAAGGGACAATGGGCACAAATGGAAATAAGAGAAATACTGCTTAAACATAAGAAAAAAAACTTTCTTATTCTGTGGGTGGTCAAACACTGGCACAGGCTTCACAGAGAGGTTCTGGCATCTCCATCCTTGGAGATACTCAAAATCGGACTGGACATGGCCCTGAGCAACCTGCTGTAGTTGACCCTGCTCTGAGCAGGAGGTTGGACTAGATGATCTCCAGAGATGTCTTCCCACCATTCTGTGAATCTGTGGAAATTATTCCAATTCATGGCATCTACATTCAGTCTAGCAGACTTTCTTATACCTTCTTTTGTTTCTTTTTATAGCTTTTTCTTAATCTTAAGGAATGTGCCACATCTCTAGCATAATATTTCAAGAAATTGTTCTAATTTAAAGGATTTTTATGATTATCTTAAAATGACCTTCTCATACAAATTCTTATAAATAATGAACCTGAAAAAATTGTCTAATATTTAAGAAATCTGCCTTATGTCAGAAAAAAATATATAAAAGGAGCTTGGACTTTTGTTTGCAAATCTGAATATATCTAAATATAAGAGTCTTGTATCTGAACAATTGCACTATACAAGTCAATCTTATACGACCCTTGTACAGGGTTTAATCTTGAAACCTTTGCTCGGGTGATAGAAATTTTCTCTAACTAAAGATTGAGAAGAAAAAACTTTGACGATATATTGCTATATTGTGTAAATGTGAAATATTTACTGTGCATTTGGAGCATGGATTTCATACTCTGACCCAATTCTTGCCTACAAGTACACCATGAACATACTGAAAAAAAGACAGTTTATCTTTTCATCTGCAACTCTGCCTAATTAGGTCATAAGGCTTGTTTTCAGTAATAAAAATAAAATATTCCATAGGAGAAAATTGGTTTTTGTTTTGTTTTCATGTGTGAAGTTAAACCTGTAGGATACCCCTGCAAAAAGGTTAAAAGCTAAATTAAAATTAGATTTGCCATGTCAAAAAAACTCTCAGAACAGCATCTTTGTAATATTGTACTAAATGGAAGATGAATAAGCAATATACCTAGTATCCTGAAAATATGGCTTAGAGTTTCTGTCTTTGAATCACAGCAAAGTATTTGGCTAAAATTCCAGTGAAGTAAATAATGCATCAATAATGTTCGCAATGCTTCCTTAGGTTACTTATGCAAAACAAACAAGAGATTTACTTAACATCGGCATAACTATTCCCCCTATTAGTTTTGATCAATTGCTTTGTGGTCATGTTCATTAGACAGCCTAATCTGAACTGCAATTAGATTTTATCCTTTTAAAAGACAAAGCAGAATCCCCAGCCATTCATTAAAGGGTCTGACTACAGTTGGTTACAAGATGGATGTTGCATACCCTTTGCTGATGACTCAACTCAGCAAAACAGAGCACTTTAGTTTTAAGTGGCAAATACTCTAGCAGTAATTGAATGCAAACTTTTGCTCTGGTGCAGCTGGAGAAAAGGAAATCATTTCACGTGTAGATTCTTGAAGACATGAAATGCTAATGAGAACCATGTGAATAAGCTAGATTTACATAGGGCAAACTGCAAGTACGATGAAAATGTTTGAAGTAGGGGAGGCTGATTAATATACATTCCTGCACCACTTATCTGCTGTATTATTTCTCTCAGGCACTAAAAAAACGTTTAATACTTAGTCTTCAGATCCACTGTATCTAATGCTGCAGTATCCCAATGGCAAAAACCAATTTATGGTAGCTGAGAAATCAAAAAGCTTATTACTTTCTTACTACAACTGAAAACTACAGGTCAGCTAGAACATTACTGTGTGTTTCCAGACAAAAGCTCTACCTCTGCAAATGTAAGAAAACTGTCTCCAGGTAAATAAATCCAATCTATTACTTACTGCATGATTCATTACCTCTGCAAATGCTCCCTGATTGCACTTTATGGATGTTCCCAAGCCCTTGCTTTGTGGTAGGATGCTCTCTCATGCTATCCAAAGTGTAGGATGCACAATCCCCTTCCAGATATGAATAAATCTGTATTCTTGGTCCCTCTCTCCCAAAACCACAAAAAGTCTTAAAAGAGTTGCTGATCTTTAAGAAGATCTGATATCATCTGGCCAGACAATGAGCTGCACTCAGCCATGCACAAGACCATGTAGTACCAAGAGCTCCAGGTTTAGGTGTCTGCTTCTCCAAAGATTTCATGTATGACCATGGGAAATATCAAAGGGAAGTAAAACATAGTACCTTTAATTTATAAGACTCAGGCTTCAGTGGCTAAAATGTCAGTACGTCTCAAACTCCCAGGGGTCCTGCAAGGCTCTCAGCTCCTGTTGTAACTGGGAAGAAGAACAAAATGTGAGGTGGAAGGTAAAGGTGAAATTCAGATGCAGTAACTAAAGTTTTAAAAAGAACAACTAAGTGGGTAAAAGGAATTTTTTAATTCAAAAGAAAAAATTCAGTATTATTTTAAAGGCAGAACTCACTGAGACTTTCATCTGATGTCTGTTTGTGTGTCTTTCCCTTTCCATGAGTTTGGAATAATAAGACTATTACCTAGAAGCTTTCAAAGAAGAAGAAAAAGCTGCTCCTTGCCAGCAAGGGAAAAATATATTGCAGACCTTGGCAGTAAGGGCCTGCAGCTCTACCAGTCATCTCAGCGTGTAGCCAGAGTTGCTAACTCAGCTATAACAGAGCCAAAGCACACAGAGAGAGGGTTTTTTTAATTAGCTTATTGTCCATTATTGATAGGAAACCCACAGAAAATAAAAAAAGCAAATTGTAGATAAACACAAAAGCCTATTTTTAGTGTGTGAGATATATGAGAAGAAGGTACATTGCAGCCACAGGAGGTTATCTTCCATTTCTCTGAAGTTTTCATCATAAGTTTACCTACACAGCTGACTGCTAGGGTATTATCTGCCAGAAATGTTCTCTGGCACTACCAAATCATACCCTTGCACTAGGCTGAGGAGATAGCAAAGAAAAGCCTTGCAATTAGCTTGAGGAAGGTTTGTCTGGCATACATGTCCTCTAGGATGAGACTGAAAATTAAAATAGAGCTGGATTTTCCCACGATAACCAGAGAGAAAAAAGTCAGGAAAATATGGGACCACCATCAAGAAAAGCAACAAAACTAAATACAAAACCGAAAGATCATAGCAAGGATAGGCTTTTGCTTCAGAGCAACGTTACTGGCACAGGGAGTCAGAATGTAATAAGTAATAATTTTTTTTTTCTTGTAATGATTTTCATCTAGATATTCGTAGACCATTAAAAACCCTAGATATCAAACCTCTGGATCAGATCTTTCTGATAGTGAGAAAACACTGAGCTGAAAGCACTGGGGCAAACCATCATCTTCATCAGGTTGTCTTTGCTGGGTGTTTTCAGCAGAGAAAATTATGCCCAGATTTGTATGAAATACATCATTAAACACTAGAGACACTTTGAGGAAATTCATCCATGAATAGCAGGACAAAATGGAAAATGCTCCTAGTTTTGCTGGTTGTGGGGACTCTGCAGAATTTGCAACAGAATAAGTAGTGATTTTTTTTGATAAAGAGCTCTCTTGCTGAAAAATATTTAAACCCAAATATGGGAAAAGAACTGTATTTTATCTTAAAAAGAGAATATTTACATAAACAGCATGAAACTTCCAGTGATACTATTCTAAAAAAGGACATGCTGGATTTTCAGTTCAAAATTACTTCTATACTGACATTTAAGTTACTTAAAATACAGAAGTCAGAAGTAAAATGAAATTTTTGAAACCATAGAAATTACAGTTTCACCCACGTTATTGCTTCATGAAAATTGGATTTCTGATATTTGTATGGTTTAAATTTTCAACATTTCTGAATCTTTGTAGGACAAAAAATTAGGCTCTCCTCTTTATTCATTAAGTCTTTTTGGATGGAATAAGGCGTGCTTTGCCTGTGATTAGATATATTCTGTAGAGGAAGTGCATCTTACCTTAAAAGGTAAAAAATTAAGCATTTGATCGAATATTCATTGAATTAAATAAGCATTTCCCCATTGATTTTAGTGGGTTATATATCATGCACAACATGAAGGGCTTAATTTTCAGAAATGCAGATGTATAGTTGCATGTTTAAACAGACATTGGCAAGTAACTGCAAAGTATTCCACCGATCACGTGTACAGATTGTCCTTCCAGTCTTGCAGACTTTTACACTTATTTGAAGAAGATATGCATATATGTATGCCTATCATGCATATATATGGAAAGGAACATAAATATTTATATATTTTGGACTGCATCTTCAGACCAAGTATGCTCTTCCACACACAAAGGAACACCAAAAACACCCCACAGATTGGTAAGAGCCTAGATTTGTTTGGGTTCTTTGATATATTGTTGCCTATTTGCTCATTAGACAACCTTCCCCTTCCTAATTTATCACTTTAACATCAGATTTAGCACAAAGAACCGGCCTGCAAAAGGTAAAAAAAAAATAATTGTAAATTATACTGACCAGTTCACATTAGCATGAGTGTTAGCAACACCAAGGTTTTTCTATTTATCACCGTTTGCTTTGATGGGGCACCATTCATTTCACTTATCATTTGATTCCTTTCAATTATTTCTTCTTGGGAAGAAGTACAATCAGCATTATTTAGTTAGGATTGTGTTTGCCCAACAAGTTTTGTAAAGTCCATTAAAAGAAAACAGTTGCTAGCTATTTGTGCATTGGGTGTAGAGTTGTCCTCCAATATCTGCCTACTTCGTGATTTTAAAACATAATCATTTTTTTATTGTTACAGGAAGCCAACACAGATTTACACATTTAAGCTTTAAAAATGTGTAGCAAAATCATATGAATATTATATTTCCAATTTCAGGGTAACACACGTCTGTCTGGAATAACAGCCAATTTGAAAATCTTCTACCAAGAAATATTGCTCTGTAATTTACTGCTTGGGTTGGAGTTTTGGGAGGTTGGGGATTGTGGTGTTTGGGGTTTTTTCTCAGTTTTGGAAGCATTTGGCATCCTCAGCAAAGATGTGGGACATATGATTCTAAACATGAAATAAGAAAGACAAATTTATCTCAAGTCTTGCACAACCTGCTTATGTGCATGGACTCGTTATAGGTAATAAGTCTGCCAACCTCTCACACCTCTCCTTCCCCTGCTGCCATTCTTCCAAAGAAAAGACTGAGATGATGCATATATCCAAGGGACAACTTAGTTGTGTGTACCTAAGTTCAGGGAGGGCTCTTGGACTGTAAATCCCAAAGCAGTTCTCTCAGGGTTTCTGCATTACTCCCTGCTGACCACCTGGACACATTGGGCACCATGAATTTAATCCTAGAGTGCTTAACCTCCAATTTGCTCTGGGAAGTGTACTGCTGGACCCTGACTTCTTAGGCAACCACCTACTGTACCAGCACCTGCACCTCAGCCCCTTTGTGAATTTAAGCCTTACTCTTCAAGTATCAGAGGATGCAATATGGTGAATAAATACAGAAATGGTGGCCAGGAGGATGAGGTAACAGTCAAAAGTCAGATGTAAGTGTGAGTTGATGCAGTGCTGACGAGTTGCTCTTACTTTCAGTGACAAATTCCTCTGCTATTTCTGGTTTCTCATGAGACAGGGAAAAGTCATATTCAATGGTAAGAAATAAAAACAATTTTTAACAGCTTTTCAAAGAAGGAATTGCACAAAGGTGCCCCTAAAGTAAGAAGTCCGTAAATATTCCTGCCTCCCACCACAACATTCACACAGCCCCACTGACTATTTCTGTGCTGCGAAACCCTCTGGCAGCTAAGGCTGGTTTTAGTTGATTCCAGGACTAATGTCTGTAACAAAACAACAACCAAACTAATGGAAAAGAGTATAACCTGCATCCTCTTAGCCTGTCTAAATAAGTATGAAAGTGTCCTCAGTAGAGGTCAGGAATATATCTGCCTCTGTGTTTTGTTCATTTGCGAAACATGGACTCACAGGGGCACAGCAGGACAACTAGGACTCCATCTGTTGTGCGGAGCTATTTTTTTTTTTCTGCAAGGTATACAAGAAATAACCAAAACTTCATTAGAAAAGAATAATTTGACCTTCACTTTAAAATATGTCTTAGTCTGCCTAAGAAGTTATAGTTTGATGTTTTCAGCCTCACCAGCCAGTACTACTGAGAAGAGAAAATAAGTCAAAGGAGTATCCAGAGCCTGACATCATGTCCCTGCAGTGCCACAAACATCTTGAAGATCAGGCGGAAGCCACAGGCTCTGTGTTTTATTCCCATCTCTTAAATAGTGCTTCCCTAAGCTATAGGAGTGATGTGAGAACGAAGTCCACTGCAGTATTCTGTGCCTTACAATGCATGGAGGATGGGGACGATTTATACAAAAAATAGGATACAGCAGTAAGTTCCCCTTTGAATACCAGTTTAAAGGTTTGGAAAGGCAGCTTCAGGTGGTTTAAGTGGTACATAGATATTCAATGATTTTTACAAAAGTGTCTAATCATTTCATAGTCAAACTTAGGTGTCCCCACCTTATATGCTCCGCAGTCCTTATCTGCAAAATCCTATAAGGATTTGCAGAAGTTTGGGGTAAGCAGCTTCCTTCCCAGGGAGATGCCAGCTCTGTCACAGTGCCACCCATATGCTGCCCCAAGACATCCTCCAGGACACCACTCGGCTCACTGCCAGGTCACCCTGCCTGCCTCAAACCTTTCCTGTGATGTTCCCAACACAAAACAAAATTACCCAACTGTTCAGTCAAAACTCCCATGCTCTTGGCCCTGAGGGAGGAAGTTAAGGACAGTGAGAAGGAAGAGGCAGATGGGTATAGAGAAAAGGTATAGGGACTTTTGTTGATTATACCTGTTAGACTCTGACGTACCTGGCTAGAATGGTGGTACAAGCCATGATTGTGTTAGACAAACAGAATCCATACGTTGAGATCCTGGTTTGTGAAAGGGCACAATCTGCCAGACATTCCCCATCACAAGTAGTGAACATGCTTCTGACTAAAGTTTTCTTCATAAATACTTTCCTTCTCCAAAGGGCAGCATCTGGGCTTTAGAATGTTATCATAAAGGCTTTCTTTTGGGGTACAAGATGTGCAGCATAGGAATAGTTTAGACGGTAAACCTAGAAGGCTATTAGACATCAGGAAAAATACCAAAGGAAAGAACAAGTGCAATTAATAAAACATAAAACATTTGCTCTATAAAAATCTAAAATATCATCATTACTGCTTCAAATTAGTTGAAGAGTAATTATCCCCAAGATGTTCTGGCACCTTCTACACCTTGCTTGCAAAAGTTTGCCAAAACAGGAAAGACCTGATAAAGATAAGGATACCAAAACTCTGTTTGATTAATAAAGGGAAAAGAATTAAAATAAACTATTTTAAGTGAAATGACAATACAATGAATGGACAGCACTAGTTATCTGTGTAGGGAATGTGCACATGTGAGTATCTGAACTGCAGTGAAGCTGACCTTGCATAGTCTCATCTGATAGAAAAGCAGATTAAAATTCCAATCTATCTCAAATATTGTCATTACCTACTTTTAATAAACAATACAAACCCAGTGGAAGAGTCCAGGTGATTGTTTATGTAAGTGCTTGATTTGCTGAAATTGTGCTGCCTTTTGCACTGAGGTGCTTTAGGCAGAGAATTTATCAACCAGTTTTAGGAGCATAGGAATACTCCTTATGAGATTTGTAACATGGGATTCAATATCATAAATATTTCCACCATTCATCTGTGATAAGGAAAGAAGAACACCTCTATATCCCAGTGGTGTAAAGGCAGCAGAAATGTCAAGGTTAAGATTGTCTTTGAGGCATATTCCTCCCCTGGCTAGACTGGGTGAGACTTACTGGAGGCAGCAAGTGCGTGCCCTGGGAAGGGGCAAAGGTGGTGATCGCTGCAGCCCTTCAGTGCACTGAGTAAGTGTCAGGTATAGCAGAGGAACAGGTATCTATCTCTCCCTTGCCCAAGAAGAAAAGGAGGAGGGGAGGAGGATGTGCTGAGAGTGTGTGGAGACAGTGAAAGGAAAGAAAGATGGGCTGCTGGATGCCCTTCCCTCCCACCAGATCCTGAGAAGAAGAATACTGTGCTTTATACTGTGCTAAAACATGACATTTAGACTTAAGCACTTTAAAAAGTCCCCTGAGCTATGTTGAGGGTGCAGAACAGCTGTATGTATAATTAAGTAAAGCTAATTACAATAAATTAAGTTAACTAGAAAATCAGTCAGAGCTTTTATTCTTAAAAGTTCTGTTGTTGTTGCCAGAGTTGAAACTGCTGTGGGGCAAGATGCTGAGCCACCGCAGATTGTTAGAAATCTAGTCACTTAGTTTATCTTAAAATCAAAATTGGTAACTGGAAAATGTTGAAGTAATGGGGAGGGTGTTCATGTGCCTGAATTTTAACTCCAAATTTAGAAACTAGATGAGGAGGCTGATATCTCTAGGATAATTGTAGAGCTGAAGTACATGCCTTCTCTTTCTCTTGGCTACAGAAGATTTCTTGAGTGCTCAAGTTGGCACCAGAATAAGGTGTGAACATTCCCTTTGCCCGTCTACCCAGCCATGCCTGCAAAGCCCTACTCTAAAACTGTAACGGGTGCAAAAACTTTTGTTCTAGCTCAGCTTTTAAACATGACACACAGTCCAGTGAAAATGTAGTCCAGCTCCATGAAAGCCAGCAGTTATACAAATATGCTGTCAGTGAGTCCTGTCAGAAAGTGGGGTTTGCCTACCCATTTATTGAGATTCCTGTTTTAAGCTGTGCCAGTGAAAAAGTGGCAATGTGCCAGGAGAAAGTCCGATTCTGTTGTAACTGGTGAAGAATGTAATGCAACTGGATGAACGGTAGATACTTTGGATTTGTGGTGGCATTGCCACCTTGAGGATCAACTCTAGGGAGAACAACGTACCATATTGGTTGCAAACGTTTTGTGGAGAAAAGTGATGAGCAGATTTTGGCTCTAGCTGAGGAAATGCATGAGGCATAAATCTCTGGCGTCTGGGCGAACACAGTGGGAAAGTGTCATTGTAGTTTGACTTTTTTCTTACACTCTTCCCAGAACATCTGCTGCTGTCCACTCTCAGAAACAGAATACTGGGCTGGAAGGATCTTTGATCTCACCTTATACAAGTATGATGATAGCACAGTCTGCTCCTTCAGTTGCAGGATGTATTCAGGAAGGAACAAATTGTGGTTCAGCTGGCACACAGCAAAGAGATGCCAAAGGCTGTGAGAATTCCTCCTGTGTCTCAATGCTGGGTGCTGGAGTTAAAGACCAGATTGTGAGAGGGAGAGCGATTTTCTTTGCAGAGTAATGACTTTACTTTGTGCAAAGAGAAAGGAATTAGGTTGGCAGGAGCTTTGATTTTGCCTTCTCCCCACAACAAGGCGGTTCCCTGTGCTGGAGAATATAGACTGCTCTATGCACCACTGCCTCAAAGTGCTTGCTTTTCTCCAAGCCTCTCCTGGAACAGTGCAAAAAGATGACCCTCCATTGCCCCAAACTGGGGCAAAACCTGGACTGAGCCTTCTAGCAGCAAAAATGCCACTGAAAACTACATTTAATTCGTCTGCATTTGCTTTATTGAATAAAAAGGGATGTCACTACAGTAAAGATTTTTTAGAATAAAAATGAGTCAGTAACTATCTTTAAAGGACTCAGTTTAAGGGTAGGCGTAATGCAATCCACACAGGCTGTGAAATTAGTCTCATCAGGAGGCTTTAAGGAATGCTTCTGGGAACCAAGGTGAATTAAAGTTTGACCTTCTTTTTAATATTGTCTTTCTTGACACTTTCTCTTATATATACACACTTGTTTTCAGGTTTCAGGAATGAGCTGCATTGATCCTGTTTTTGGAGATCAGTCATAGTGGTAAACAGCAAGTCTCTGTGATTTATGACTGGGCTTGCTGATAGTACCTTAGAGATGTCTGAGCACCGGCAGCTGGAGATCCAGCTTTAGGAACCAGGAATTTAAGCCTTTCAGGTATAGCTTTCCCAGCTGTACTTATTTGTGAGATGAAAAGAAAACAGATGAGACAGTGATTATTACCAGTGATACTGATCACTGTTCAGCCCATGAGAAACAGATTTTTCTGGTTTTATAATATTCTTCAATGCCCCCTTCCTCCATGCCATCCTTGATCAGCCCTTTAATAAAAGCCAAACATGCAGGATTTCTAATAACACCAATAATAATGAATAGAGAGTGTCAGGAACCACTATGCATGTCATAGATTTGACAAAATTAGTAGAAAAACTTTTAGTTGGTGAAATATTCAGTCCAGTCAAAAGTGGTTTTGTTGTTGTTGTATTGACTCACAATGTGATTTCATACCAGCTACCCCAAGAACACAGCTGTCTGCAAGTCCTCGTTAGTCATTCTAAATGGCAGCAATACACAGTAAACCTGTATTTGTGAACACTAAGTTTAATTAATGCGTTTGCATGCCATTATACTTAATGAAAACAAGGGTAGTATAGAACACACCCACAGCATAGCCATGCATACACCATTATCTTTTTTTTATGTATAACAATGATGGATATAAAGGCATCCTATACTACAGGTAAACCTGCCAGTGACAGGAAAGACTGAGGAAAGACTCTCCTTAAACCCCAAGCTTTAAATTCAGCCATTTTCACTGCAAACTAGGTGATGCAAGGATAAATTTGGCTACACAGGGCTGGATGTTGCCATGATATTGATAGAAAGGGCTGTGCTACACTTGCAGCTTCACTTCTGGCTGCACGACATGGAGCCGAGTGCTAAGGGGGAAGTCTACCACCCTCTAAGCCACTGCTAAATCTGCCCTTTGGTACTGATGGAAAACTTCAGCATGTCTCAGATTCATACGCTGATTTGTAACATTACATCCTTTGAAAAGAACACAGCAGCAGCAGCAGCTAACAATTGTGGGAAAAACCCTACAGGTAAATGGCACATCTGTATTGATCAAGGGCCACTTAATAAGGCATTGAAAACATGCCACTATTCATGAGCAGTGATTGAAGGCACAGATTTTTAAGGCCAGGAGGAATCATTACGATTTGATAGTCTGACCTCCTGTACAACATGGGCCAGAGGAGTCCTCTGGCACAAGGCCAACAGCCATGTTTCAACAAGGGTGTATTTTCCAGGAAATAAAGTATAACCTTAATTTTTAAAAAGCCTTTGAAAGAAGAGCCATATCAGTCCTTCATAGTGTGTTCCAATCGCTAATCACACTGAGCAGTAATCTGTATTCTACTATTCTTACTAATCTCTACTAATCTGTTCATAGACATTAGGAGTAAGATTCAACCAATTTTGGGCACCCTCAGTAGAGGTCTGCAACTGCGCTAGTCACACTAGGTGCTTTTCACAGACAGTGGAGCAAATAGAAATTTTAAGGGAGTGATTCATCTAACCCCTTTTAGACATCTACTTTAGACTGAGATGAATTGTGCTTTACAATCCACTGAGAGTATTGCTTAGATCTGTACTGACACACAGAGCTTCTAGATGGACCAGCTTAGATAGAGACATCTATATTTAGCCAGATGAATCCTACCATCATGCATGACTTCTTTTCTGCTGAAGAGTTTGGCCTTTCCCAGTTAGATACTTTTGGACTATAAGCAAACTATCCCTCAGCCCTGCCCTTGTTAAGGGAAATATAACAGGATCCCTTAGTATTTGACTTGTTTCCTAATACTTCAAAACATTCTTACAGTCTTCAAATTTTCGGTTTCCTTCTTGGACTGTGAACATCAGAACTGGACAAAATATTATAGATCTGATCATATATCAGGATGGTAAATATAGCAGTAATAGGAACAACATATGACTAGCTGTACTAGGTCGGTCAGACCCAAGGTCTATCTAGATAAGTGGCTTCTCTTTGACAGTGATGTGTAGTGGATGACTCGGGGAAAGTTTAAAAAAGGAAAGAAGTGAGTGATATTTTCTGGACTCTTATACCAACCTCCAGCTTTATGACAAATACAGACACCTCTGTGCTCAAGAGTGCTCTGTGGAAGGTACTTGCAATAGCTTGTCTCATTAGCATAAGATGTTGGTATCTGTAATACTGTACGCCAATGAGTTTAGCAGTTTAAATATGGAGCACTTAAAAAAATAATTCCTTATTTTTTGTTTTGAATCTGCCACACCCTGTTTTCCTATCCTGTCTTCTAGGTTACATATCACAGGAGATGGTGACAAAATATTCCCCAGTATAACCCCCTTACTTGAGATCATCCTGTTTATCTACATTAGCTCTTCTTGCCACAGCACTGAGTGGCAGATCATCTCCTCCAAAACCCAAGACGTTTTTCAGAATTTCTGTTTCTAGAGGTGTGTTTTTTAATGTAGTAGTTTTTGTCCCTGACATTTGGGCCTGAACTGAACATAGCTGTTTGAATGCCAGCAAATTTATTTGTTGTTTTCTCTCATGATTTGGGGGATATTTACAAACTTTACTAGGGTTTTTTTCCCCAGATAATTCTTAATAATGAAAGTGCTAGACAGCACAGGGTCAAGAATCATATTTTGTAGAATCACTACTAGAACTAGAATAGCTTTACCATTATTTCCTATTTATAACTACAATTCATGACGCTTAAATATTTAACTGATACTAAATGCATTTCACATGGGCCGCATTCATATATGTGTAGGTGTTGCACTGGTATATTTTGCTGATCAAATCCTTGTGCTCTATCAAATTAGACAGTTAAATTGTTTAGCATTATCTACCAAACCTGCATTCTCAAGAGGAAGCACCAAGAGACAAGACCTGTTCTCTTTGCATCCTCCTTGGTGGAGGACGGAAATTCCTTAGTGCTTTTTACTGTTTTGTAAACAGAAGTACAGTGAAGTGCTCTCATAAATTATTATGATGAGTAAAACGTTTCTAAGATCTTCTTGCTCTTTATTGTCTGCCATATTCTTCCTTCTCAAGTAAGACCCTGGGAGCACAAGGACCAATTCAGAGGCTAGATTTAGACTACAAATTAAGCACAGCCTGCAGTTCAGATCAGGTTCAAACTTACTGGTTTGTGTGCCTAGGTTTCTTTCCAGGGACAGAGGAGGTGGTGTGGTGCAAGCCCAGACATCAGTGGCAGGCGAGACATAACTGGAGAGAACATATAGGAGCAACAGGAGCCTGTGAGTGGGGAGCTTGCTTTCAAACCTGAGGTACCAGCCAGCAGAGGTGCATTTATTTAAAAAAAAAAAAAAAAAAACAAACAATGAAGTGTCCAGATTTGGGTTCATGCAAAGATGAGAACAATGAACAGCCATGGCCCAAAATGCTTTGGCTGAGAAGAACTTGGGACCAGCAGTAGAGCTCATCCACAACCCACCAGTGTCTTTTCAGAGACACACCAGGTTGTAGGAGACTGTAGGCAATCAGATAGCTGTCTTTCCTCAGCACATTTGTCCACAGAGCAGAATAAAAACGTTTCTCCTTAATGTCAGGGTAGAAATGGTGCTGCTGCGTTGCTCAGAGGACGTTGTCACAGCTCGGTTTGGTACAGCGCTGGCCCATTGGAGGGGTGGCGTTTGTGCTGTGGGATGCATCTGAATTGCAGCACAGGTTTGCTTGGTGTTACAGAAGCTGCAGCATGCGTTGGGAGTCCTGCCACCATGACTGAGGCAGTCACTCTGCCCTTTGTGATTTCCGATTTTTCATTATATTTGAATCTCACTTGTGCTACTGATCTCTGGTCTGTGGCACTCGTAATTGCAGAAATGTCTTTTGTGTTCGCTCCCTGACTTGCCTCAGACAGATCACAAAAAACAAGTTTCTGAAGGAGAAAATAGGACTTTCAGCCTACGCAACATAGCCAAAAACAGTTAACTCTTAAATGTTATTTACAATTTTATCTCCTTCTTCCTGGAGGTAGAAAAGTTGCTGGCACCCTCTGTGGGGAAGATGCTTGCCAGAGTGTGGAATGCATGAAAAAGGATAATTTCCTGAATCATCCTATGAAGGCGGCTACGCTATGGAGGAGGAATGGAGCGACCTCTCTGCTTCTTCCCTGTTTCACTCCATCTGGAGATGGATGTTGAACATAGGGAGTAGGAGGCAGAGGCAAGGCACATGGGGAGCTTTGTACCTCCCCTCGCCACATTTGAAGACACGAGCCCCTTGCACAGGCTGCCCTCTCTGCTTTAGGCTGTTCTTTCATTTATTAAGGAAGACCAGGGAGCTACACCAAAGCAGGTGTCGTGGTTTAATCCCAGCCAGTAACTAAGCACCACGCAGCTGCTCACTCACTCTCCCTCACCCAGTGGGATGGGGAGAGAATTGGAAAAAAAGAAAGTAAAACTTGTGGGTTGAGATAAGAACAGTTTAATAGAACAGAAAGGAAAAAACTAATAATGATAATGATGAAAATAATATTAATAAAAGGATTGGAATATACAAAACAAGTGATGCACAATGCAGTTGCTCACCACTTGCCAACTGATACCCAATTAGTTCCTGAGCAGCGATCCCCCCAGGCCAAATCCCCCCAGTTTATATACTGGGCATGACATCACATGGTGTGGAATACCCCTTTGGCCAGTTTGGGTCAACTCTCCTGGCTGTGTCCCCTCCCAACTTCTAGTGCCCCTCCAGCCTTCTTGCTGGCTGGGCATCAGAAGCTGAAAAATCCTTGACTTTAGACTAAACACTACTTAGCAACAACTGAAAACATCAGTGTGTTATCAACATTCTTCTCATACCTAGCTCAAAAACATAGCACTATACCAGCTACTAGGAAGGAAATTAATACTATCCCAGCCAAAATCAGGACAGCAGGCCTTCTACATTCAAGTTAAAACAGTTATTTTATAGTTTTAAAATTTCAAACAAAAAATCATATTTTTATATGGCTTGCTCTGTGTGCAAAACATAAGCACAAACCCTGGATTCTGCTCAAGTCCTCAGAAGTGAGGGGTCGATCTTTACACAGATTGCCTACAAAAGGTGATTTTCATTGCCTATGAAGATGGAAAGAAGAAAAGGTAAAGGTTTCAGGATATTTGAGGTAGAAAGGGGACACGTCTGGCATTGTGGAAGCAATACCAGTGAGAGAGAAACACATACCGGTCTTGCTATATCCAGATAGTCCATTTAAAAAAAAAAATTGGCTCACCCATGCTCAAGCAGCAACTAGTATCTCTTACACTACCAGGGATAAGAAGGGCTTATAGTGATGGAGAAGTCATCACACAGTTAAAGAACAGAATCTGCCACCACATGGCTTTCATTTTTACACTACGAATAAAAGGACTTTCTCAAGGTAACCAGACAACCATTAATCCTTATTGTAATATGACCCTTCATGCACTAAAAGATTACATTAAAGAGCCCTCTGATTATATAATCTTAATATTTCAATTGAATAAAGAGTACCTGTGCTTGTATATATGTATAGGAATAAAAAGAAAAAGAAAAGGATAGAATAAAAAAGGTTTATCATTAAAAAATGATTTAAGTAGTCACCAGAACAGCTAAATAAAATTACGTATGAGCTATGTCATTTAAGGCTTAGTAAGTATTTTGCAATCTAATTGTGTCGGTGATCTGAGAGATCAGTTTCTATTGACACCACCGTCCCCTGAAGATGCTTTGCAGTGTTGTCCAGGGTGACATTTTCCCTGGCTTTACCTGCTAACCAGCACAAATACAACTTAATCCACTCCCTTTGAATTGCCGTAGATATGTATGGAAGGATCTATATTTTTCTTAAATTTAGCAGCCCTGCATCTCAGGAAAATTTGGTATTGGAACTGCTGCATTGAAAACCAAGAAAAAGATCCTGTGGAGCTGTAGGTCCATGGTGTAATTACTTCCCCCAAATCAGCTGGCTCCAGAGTAGCACAGAATGAAATACCTTGTTACAAAGAGCATCTAAGCTGACCAATAACTCAACATATTCGGTCTTTGTATCACCACTGAGAAAGGATAAAGCTTCGTGTCTGCCTATGCAGGCTGAATATAAATTATCATAGTATTTACTATCTATGGTAGCACTATAGACACACCTCAAGACAAAGCTGAATAGATCTGCATCTCTATGGAATACGAGGCTATACAGATGGCTGACACAACTACTTCTGCAGGATTTGCAATAGTATAAATATGAAAACTGACTTTGAATCAAAACGATCTTATTAAATAAGCATTCATGTCAATGGCATGGACAACACATTGTTTATTTTATCAGACGTATCCACTTACTCCACTAGTTCAACAAAGCATTGTATATTGATTTGACAAAGATACTGTCAAATCACGTTGAGTGACTGCTGGTGGTACCAGTACAGACCTTAATTTATATTCTGGAACCGTGCCCTCTCTGCCATCTTGGATCTTCCTATAAAGTCTTATAAGATGCATGAAAAAAATCTATTCCGCATTTTTCAGATTTATGACTCTCAAATGAAAGAAGGAACAGAAATAATCTTTCCATTTGTCAGCCTGTCATCTACATGGAACAGACACAGCTGCTGCTACTGCAAGAAAATTCTATTACAGGTATAAAATGGACATTTTCTTCACAAATATTTTTGTCATTAATTTAGAATAAAAATCTATGAAAACTTAGGGCAGTACACTACTCATTTCATCTTATGAACAAAAAGACAAATCATAATTCATTTCAGGTTTTGACTTTGTTATTTTGTGCAGCTGAAATGCTAGCAAATTCTGTGTAGTGCTCAGATGTGCATGTGCCTGGTTTTCAGACAGGTAATATGCAAACTTGCTCTTTGACTTCAGTCTTCCACCAAGGAGATAACGATGGGAGTCCCTACAAGATCCCCTGAAAGTATCAGGGAATGAAGGCCATCCACTCTGGCAGCCTTGCTCACTTATCTCCTCAGTCAGTTATGTCTGAGTTCTGTCTCCAGACAAGAGATAACTAAGAATGAGTTAATATTGGTTTTTACAGAAGAACATGTTGCTTAGGAAATACATGCAACTGTGAAATTTCATCAGTAAGCATTAGTTTGATGGTAATATGAAAAACTATGTGAAATATGAAATAAGGAATAAAATTTAAATAAGAATAAAATTAATACAAATTAAAAACCTCAGAGAAAAAGGGCAAAAGTCCTCACCTGACCCATTGTAGTAGTATGCGATGTCCCTGTACCCCATCCCAAGCACTTCCACAGGAGACAGATGGGAACCTGGAATGTGCAAGTCCACTGAGAATGTGCGAGGTACAAAGAGTGCTTTGCTATGTGCTTCCCTTTCAACCATCCACTCCTGGGGAGGAAGCAGCCACCTCATTCTTACACAGTAGGCCATCCTGAACCCCATTTAACAAAGGACTTGACCATTGCTCCCTGCCCTGATCTACGGCAGACAGACCCGACCCTAATTTCTCTTGTTCTCCTGACTCCCCTGAAACTATTTCTCCTCCTCAGATTTGCATGGTTCCTTTCTCCCCCTCCTTTTGCTCTTCCCCCTGTATCTTCCATCTGTAACCTGAAGGCTCCTCAGACAGGGGGTTCGCTGGCACCCGGCAAAGTGATGCCTTGCTGTCCCCCACCTTTCTGCCTTCTCCCTCTCTTCTCCCTCTCCAAAGGATCCCATGGGATAATTGGAGGGGGTAGAGAACTGGAAACTACTAAATACCAGTTGGAAAGAGAATCAAAGTGTGAAATGTAACTAAGCTGGGAAAACAAGCTGTTTCCTACCCTAGAAGTCTTCAAGAACAAATACATGACATAAATGCCAAGCATTTGTACTGATCTGTCAATGCAGGTGCAGCATTGTATGACTGAAAAAATAATAAAACTAACACTTGTGAGCCTCTTACATTTAAGAAATAAGGGAAGGCTTGAAATTACAAAATCAGCTATATACCTGTGAGTCTGGTCTGTCCATGTGCACGACTTCAGTGAGAATTTCAAATTAAAGAAAAATCAGATTTAACTATAAAGTGGGTTAAAATGCAAAGGGAGATTTTTGAACTGGACTAACCACATATTTTGAGAAGGTAACTATTTCTTAAATTGTAGAACTAGTATCTCTGGATTTCAGTAAGGAATTTAGCATGATGCCACCTAAATAATATTTCTGTGTAGTGTAAAACTAAGTTCTGAGAGCTGATCACAGGAAAACAGTTTCCATTTTACAGTTACTTGTCAAAGCAGACTGCATTTCAAAATGAGAAATCCTATAGAGCAAACAGATTCCAGCATGGAAACTTGATGTTTGCCTTATTTTGAAAAGTTGTATACTTCATAAGATTATTTGCAACAAAGAAATATTTAACACTCTAGGATAATATAAAAATCTGCTGTGCTCAGACTTTAGAGACATGCTGCAGCTCATGTATTTAATGACCTATTATAGACTGGATGGACAATTATTTGATATTCTAATTTCTTACAAATAGAATATATCTAATTATTTCTTAGATTCATTAGGATACAAGGAACAGAAAAAAGGAAGAAGCAGAACCTGCACTCTTTTACTTCTATCATGATGACATGAGAAAAGTTATTTTAAAGTTTTGAGAGTAGAGCACTAGATAATTCACCATTTTTATTCTGAGACTATTACGTTTATCCTTTGGTTTTAGTGGAGTTGGCATGCTCATAAATCCCACCTTCCTCTGGCTGTTATTTCTGTCTGGTAAATTATTTTTTTATTCACAAGGCAATAAAAGGTCACTGGAAAGAGGAATATAATATTCACTCTCATAAAATAAAGTTAAAGAGTATTTAGCATTTATATCTTTCCAGGGCAGTAAACAAAATATGGTTTATTTGACTCAATGAAGACCTATGATACTGAAAGAAATAAATCTAATTACTTGTTTTAACAGAATAAGATAAATCTTTCAAGACAAATCTTCAATAATGCCATGTTGTTCCTGTGGAAGTCCACTACACGATTATACATAGGTGCCCACAGAAAGAGCAGCACTTTGGTTCTTACCTGCCAGAATTATTTATGAGATGCATAAGTAGATTTCTTAACCACTTCTGGATGTACAGCACACTTCTAAGTTGCTAGTTTATTAAATTATAAAAGTGAAACATTGCTTTATAAAGTTTAGTACTAAATTTGATCAGAAAATTGCAGGAATAACAGAGATTTTCTATTTTTCATCAAGCTTTATTTTGACTGAGGGCTGGTTCCTGGCATGTATTTTTGAGAACCAAAGCAAAGTAATTCCTTTTGAAAGGAAAATTTAATTATGCTTAGTAGGAAAATTTAATTCTGCTTGGGATACTTGGTTTAAAAAAAGATATAGCAACTAACCAATGAAACATACCTAAGTGTATACCACAGCCAGAATAAGCCAGATTTTTTTAGAACAAAACTGTATGTGAAAACACAGTGAAAGAATGCATAACAAAGTATGCTTTGCATTTTGCAACTACAACATTCACTTTAGTTTTCTTTTTTATGTAATTTCTTCATATTCACATTCTTTTAATGCAACCTGGAAGAATGGGAGTTCTGCCAGAGAATCATACTGGCCCCACATAGTTCCTTAGCAAGGAAGAGAATTTTACATTCACAGCCCAGATTTTTCCTCGTTGAGCTCATGTATGAATTGTGATCTCTTACGTGGACATCTAGCAGAAAAAAAAAAGAACAAGTTATTCTGCCAATGGAGTGCTGAAACAAGATTTTCTCCTAAATGTGGACTCAGCTTCAGACTTTAGAGAGGAGGGTGAAGTTAAACATCCTTCTGCATCGGCCCTATGGCTTTTGTCTGCTTTTCCCCATCTTTGCTCCAATCAACCTCAGCCTGTTCGGCCCATGCTCTTTGCAAACCTCAGTTCACTTCATTAATCTATATTTTGCGTAAGTAACAGCAGTGGAAGCACTCATTCCTTGAGAACTTTTTTCTTACATTTGCTGTCAAGCTGATGCCCTGCATAGGAGGGAACTATTGCAGGGAAAATCCTTCTCAGTGGCAACAGCACCGGGCAGTATGAGGCCAGTCATTCAGCTGAGAGGAGAGAAGGGGTGCCAGAGTGTGTGTGTGGCAGGGGGGGAAAGTTACTTGCCCAGTGCACAGGAGTTGTGCAGCCACTTAGCATGCTCCATTAAGGTAAAATGTTCACAGAAAATGCTGTTGGTGTCCTAAAAAAATAAACTTGCAAAGATTTAATTAACTGTTCTTTGGGAAGCTTAGCTGGCAGTAACTGGCCCATGTTGACACATGATAGACCTTTATACTTCAAGTTCCTACTGAAGGATTACAATGAAAAATCGTAAGTAGCTTTAAATTTTGGGCAACAGTTTCCTTATTCCTATCATTGTTCGCAGAAGTAACTGAAATATTTGTATTGAAAGGGAAGGAAAGAAAGAAAGAAAGCAGAGAGATATAAATGGAAAAGGGGAGAAGGAAGGAAGGAGAGAGAGAAAGAAAAAGAAAGAAAAAAGAAAGAAAGAAGGAAGGAAAGAAAGAAGGAAAGAAGGAAGGAAAGAGAAAGAAAAAAGAAAGAGGGAAAGAAAGAAGGAAAGAAAAAGTTTTAAGGCAAATGATGGAATCTGCAATTTATGTCTGACAAAGAACTGGAGTTTCACATGCAGTTGAAACCATAAGTTCATACTGGTGAGAAAAAAACTGCATACAGGTATTATCATTAGCTTTGCCTAAATGATTCACATTTTCAATCAAAGGCTTTTAAATTATTTCAGTTCTGGGAGGTGGAAAAGTAGAAAAAGGAAGAGAACAAATCCTATTACCTAAAGCTAGGAATCTAAACAAAACTGGTTGGGTTTTCCCTTACTGCTTAGTTTCCAGCATTCCCACTGGAGTTAGGGAAAGCTTCAGGCACTCAGCATTCCTTACAACCCAGCTTTTTTGTTTAGGTGCCTAAGGTCAAGCAGAAGACTATGCTGTTGGTTTTTTCCCATAAATAAGCCTTAATCCTTACATAGGTTTTCTCTCAATTAGTGTGATTCACCAGGCGTATCTGCTTTGTAAAGAGACTGATAGATTCAACAGAACCAAGCTTTACCAATCACATGTAAACTCATTTGAAATCTAAAAACTAATTCTTCCCTTGTTCAGTTGCCAGATTGTGGGTTTGGAGAACGCTCCTCCACTTACATCAGGATCTAAACATCTAGTCTTGAAGAAGAAAAAACTTCCCCTAATTTGCCTGCTTGAAAATCCTCATCTCCACTAAGCATTTAGGTTTTGGCTATTAACTCTTTTTCAGTAAAAGACCACCCTGATGTGGTACTGGAAACTGTGCAAATGCCATTGTATCTAGTAGAAAGATATTTTCAGAACAGGGTCTCAAAGAATGATTGAGGCTTGATGGAACTTTTTCTTCCTTCCTATCTCAGTATTGAAAATCAAATATAATCACTATTTATCCTTCCAACTGCACAGCTCCCTGCCTTGGGCTTCTCAAGTGGCACCATGTAACTTCATAAGTCCCATAAATCAGGTAATCCTGTGTATTCAGTCCTAGAGGTGCCACGAACTCATTTTTTAACCCAAAAAGATTTATTGGATGGTGATTTTTCATGCCTTCTGGCACCCCAAGACAGTGGATATTTATATTTTTCCTCCCAACTTATTCTCTAACATTTCAAAGCAATGACTGTATATCACAGCTTGTGTTCCAAAAGTATCACCTCATGACGAACTCCCTACGCATTGGTACGCACAGGATCTAAGAGTTCTGCCATTTTTTTCCATGGCTGACCATGCTGCAGGTTTTTACAATGAGAGAATGGATGTATCTAGAATGGTGTGTTTTGCAGTGTTGTTCTGAAAGGCTTTGTGATGTCCTGGTATAATGCAACTCCCTACCTTGGTGTTTGTAGAAACTGGCAAGCTACAGGTGGTATATTATGCCCTCAATTACAATCTGTTACCAAATCTTGTCACCAAATTTTCAAGAGACTGTTATGAAGATAAAGAAAGTATCTGTAAATAGGCTACTCCAGGGAGTTTCTCTCTTAATACTAAAGTGTGCTGATACTCCAATGATTAAAGATGGAATGATTGTCATTTTTGTCAGGAAAACACTAAACCTATTGTAGGAATCAGTAATACTACAGTTTTACAGGAGTAATACTGTTCAGATGAATTTTCCTATTCTCATACTGAAATGGTGAGAGTTGAAGGTTCCCTGAAAAGCTAAATATCCAAGGGAGAAGAAACAGTAGGAAAAGGGCACATTTGAGCCAGGCTTAAACTACTTACCCTGGAACAAAGCCTGTGCTGCAAAGCCTGGCAAAGAAAGCCAACCCACTGGAGCAGTGAAACGCAAAATAGTCTAGCCCAAACTTTTCTATATTACTGTCAGTAAAGTCATGTGGTTTTTTATATTAACTTAATGTATCTAATAAATGATTGTCTGTTCTGGCTTCTGCTGTGTTTGGTTTCCTGATCTCTGTGCCATTTTGGTTAGACCACTAAGGAGCTGGTGAGTATAAAGCTAATTGCAGCCATGCACATCCCATTGCAGTCACAAATCCACTAAGTGGCAGCAAAATGGTCCGCAAAGGTAGCTCTCCTCATTATAAACACTAGACTGCAATACGAATATTATTAGGTGTCATCATTATGAAGTTGATAATACTAGAATGTTACTAATTTTTGGAGTATAGTATTCTATGCTTCACCCTGCCAGCTTTTTGTTTCCAGAAGTTTCAAACTGTGAGGCATTTTACAGTTTAAACATTCCCTGATTACATTAATCTGTAATCCTACCGTTGTCTCTATGAAGACTATTGTATTATTATATGTAACATCACCTAAGATCACATAAGTATGCATTGGTTATAAATAGTTGTATATTTAGAGCTCTTGAATAATGTGAGGCAAAGCCCCATCTGAGCCTCACTATACAATATTTGAGAAGTACGGCCTAGAAATGAATAAAACACAGAAAAAAACAGTGTATTTTAAACGCAGTCTGACTGAAGTATGATGGTCAGTGCCTGAGAGTTCATTAAAAGTGCAGAGACTGCTTTGATCTGCATTGTATTTTAACAGTGAAGGTAGAATTGCTACAATTAGTGTTGGGGTTGGGGTATGATTATAAAAGAAGAAGCTGAAGTGCTCCTTCATGACCCACAGTAGTAGGATGAAGGCTGATGCTCGGAGGAAAACAGTTTATGTTTTGTGCTTGTGTCAAGGGAGGTGTCTCAGACTATTTTTAAAGTTCAGGGTTAGGACTGAGTTGGGGTCAGGGTCATAGAAATATGCTAATTTTACAGCTTGATGTTCAAATAAACTGCAGTAGAAAAAGAAACATATCATTTGTTAATACTTCTATTCCCATTAACTGTGCCCAGATAATAATTAGCACTACTAAGGGCTCTGATTAGATTTACAAAATATAGATGATAAATTATTACTTTTACTTCATGATCCTGAAAGAACAGGGTCTCAGGAAAAGGACTTGGGCCAAAGGAAGGAGTATTTTTTTTCCCCTTGGCTGCTATTAGCTCTAAAGCTGGAGTTCGATTAGTGCCACAGACACCAGGAACTGACTTTTTTGTTGTTATTGCTGTATGAAACTTAACACCTGAAGAAATAGGATGACAATGGATGTGAAATGGAAAAATAGTTGTGTTTGATTTTGGCCAGGGGAGAGGTATCTAAACTACTATTAAGGATTATTGTTAACATTAGGACAAAGGCTGGCAGAAAGGCTTACAGAGAGCAGTGCCTATCTTGCCAAATCCACAGGTTAGCCAGTGAAGTAGTCCCAGCTCACAATTATCCAGCAGTCATTTTCATAGCTGGAAAAGAGTGTTTATGGTAGACACAAGGACCTCCAGGTACTGAGTAATGAAATTAACATGTGCTGGACCTCTGCCCTCATGGGAACTAACTCTACTTGGCCACTGTTACCTATATCGGAACAGAATAGAAATAATTTCACAATTTTCTCATCAGTCCTCAATTAGATCTGTATGTAGTATCAATATCAATAACAATATCAAGCAACTCATCTATCAGTTCACATAAAACTGAAGTCCTCTTTCATCTAAAAATAAAATCCACACCCAGCCTTAATCAGATTTGGCTTTCACACGGCCCAATATGGCTATGAGCCATCCACTGTCTTTTCAGCCTCATGCCTAATCATAAATTGAGGAGGGATCCATGGCTGAGGCTCCTTTGCAGACCTTCCTGGAAGGGTCCCTTCAAGGCCACCGGTGGCATGGTCTCCAAGTTGGGCTGCAGTCCAGGCAGCCTAAACTGCAGCCTGCTGACCCTTGGTACAGCATGAATTAGTGATAATTTGTAAAAAAAAACCTACAAGAACAAGGAAGCATGCCAGACTTGCATGCTCCACATGCCTAAATAAACTAAGCTCTATCTCCTAACCTACATCCAACCCAGCACATTACATTATGACAAAAGCCCATACCCAACAAGCACATAAAGTGTAAGACCCTGTGGGTCCCAGCCCTCATCCTCACTGTAGGAGATAAGCAGAATCCAAACATTAAGCAAATATAACAAACCTTACAACCCTATAGATACTGCTATACCAGCAGCGTGCTCACCTAGCTCTTAAACCAACACGGACAAGGTCTCAGAGGATCAAGGAATAAAACTACCAACTCAGGCCTTAGTCCCAGTCTCAACCGTAATTCAAACTATAACCTTGAGCGTAGCCCTTCTTGTCCCTTTCTCATTCCAGTTTTGTCCTAGGCTTGTATGACATATAAATTTGAACAGTAAGTCTATCACTTCAGCCTTTCCCATCCACAACAATAGATCAAGAAGAAATTATTCATTAATCTTATGTCATAAATCAATTTCAATGCAATTGTCACAGAAAGCCCTAATACTTGAGCAACTTCTTGGCTTGGTTAAACTAATATCAATAAATCAATGTATTTCACATGCTGAATTTTGAAGAGTAAAAGTAAAAGCAAACTTTTATCCCCTGGGATTTTAATGAAGGGTAAACTAAGTCACTAACATACATAAAGTTATCTGTTTCAAAAGTTTAAGACATTCTGCAAACAACATCTATTCTTCTGAATGCTCAGCTGGTTTTGGAACTTTCTAGGAGGAATTCTTTTGAGAAATGCTAGATCTAGAGAAAAAAGGTAACTATATTGGCTCTCAGAAATGTGAACATACTAAAGTTAGCACCCTGGAAAGCAACAAAACTGAAGCAACCTATAAACTGGAAAGATATTGGAGAGAAGACATGGAACAGTTAGCAGGATTGCCTGAAACAGAGGACTGCAGTGAGAATTTATGATTTTAAAATTTACAGTAGTTCAGTTTGAAGGAATTTTAACAATGTAGAGTGCTCTGTCTTGAAGCCACAGCAACTGTCAACATCTCTCAGGAGAGGGACAGCCCATATTTTATGCCTATCAGTTCAAAATTTCCCTCCTAATTATGTTTTTTAAGTACACACATATGAAATGGGAAGAAAGAGTCTTGGGAAATACCTGTAAAAAAAAAAAATCAGATAAGATTTTTATGGTGCATACAAATTTCACATGTCCTTATGGATGTATAATTTAATAGATGATACTGGAGAATGCAATATAGATTATGTTAATAGGTTATGGATTATGCTAACAGAGTGAGTGCTTGAGAACCCTATAGAATAGGATAGAAAATATCTTCTTTTTTTAAAACGTCTTGTCTATAGCAAACACTAAATTGTTTTCTCAATTAATGGATTAAAAAAGAATTTAAAAGAGCTTGCCTTGTAGTTTCCAGTATGAGTAATAATGAAAAAATCTCAAAAGCCGAGAAAGCATGTTTGGGCTCAGCCTTGCCACCTATCTTGATGAAGAACTATGTGGTAGCACCTTACCACCCTCTCAAAAATGACATTAGAGGCTTAACCTAAATAGGTTTTTTTTAAAAAAGGGGACTATGTGATCATGCAAAACCAAGTGCATAACTGCATGCAGGCATCAACTGCTGCTGCGCTGGGGCCTGGAGTGGGGCAAGAGGTGCTGAAGCTGTAGCCCACCCTGCTAACGAGGTTGCCAGGGTTACTGTGGGGATCCCAAGTGTGGAGATTCAGGACTGTAATAGAGAAGTTCTGCTTCACTAAACAAAAAAAAAACCAACATAGAGAGGCATGATTAAATACTAGAGGATTGCTGCAGAAATAAATAAAACGGAATAAAAACATTAACCCCTACATACAGGCAAAATGCCAGAGCTGGCAAAATTATTGCTAAATCCTGACTTACCTGCTGATTTTAAAAAGTGTTTTGTAAACCCAGAGTGAATTTTTGGCACAACACAATTATGTTAACATTCCTGTCTCTGTTACACCTTTTACCACTCTCATGGTATGCTCACATTTACCCCAGCTATACTGCCTGGAGACAGATGTGTCTTGCTCCTAGTGCAGGACAAGATGAAGCCTCAGCTTCGGCCACCCATGCTGGCTCAGCACAACTACTGCATTTGGCCATAACAGGTCCCTTCCAGGAGTTTTTGAACTGGGCTACACGTTAATTCAATGTTTGAGTATAAGATACTGTTAGAATCAGGATGGCTGGTGTGTGTTGTCCCTTTTTGGCACAGCAGGTCTGTGTGAGACAGGGTAACCAGCACCAAACATCAGAGCACAGGCATGAAGCCGTGCTGCTGAGTTTGCCCCAGGCACACGAGCAGCCCTGTATAAGCACAGCAGGAGTGTGACTAATTTTATTACCTACACAAGGGTAAAATAGCTTGTATCTGAGTTCAGCATTGAGCCCCTGGTATAAATACAGCCTTAAAATATGAGTTCAGAAAATACCAGTGGTTCCTGTGGAATGCACTAACACTTCAAAAGCCTCCTAAAATTTTGAGAAAATTCCATCAGTCAGAGTCTTAATATTGCTCAAGCTTTTCATCATTTTGTTGGGTTTTTTTCCCATAATTTTCTGCTTCTATTTTATAGTCTGTAGTCGAGGAAATCCTCTTGCTCTTGCCATTTTTTATTTAGTTTTGATAAGGAAGCACATACATTTTTATGATACCCTTGCAAAATCTTATGTGATCAGCATAAGCTCAGGAGGAGGTGACTTATTTAATAAAAGAGTTTGAGAGAAAACTTCTTGTAAAAGTAACATCCCTTCACTTATATAATTATTTGCGATACAATGTTACACTGAGAAATTACTTTGAACAACAATATTTACACTTTTTTTTGAGAAATTGCTTTTTACATCTTAAGTCCAAACATCTCAGGCCCAGTAACTCTTGCAAAATATTGTTCACCACTGTAGACTTTCTTTGGCTGTGAAACTTAGGTTGGACACTTCTGTATTAGCATTCTTAAGCATTGCAGTTATTCAGGATATCATAGAAATCTATTTCCATTCTAAACCATTTCTTTTTGAAGCTACTAGTTTTGAAGATTACTATAGGGTAGTGCTGAACAGGGAAAGGGTGTCTGGATGTATTTATTCTATAAACACCTAGCAGAAAATTAAAATTAATAAGGCAAATATAAGGATGAAAAAGAATAATTAGTAACTCTAAAAGGGCAGTTTACCTAGTGAAAAAATAATTTTCTGAACTTAGCTATTTAGGCATGCATCCTTATTTATTGTGAAGGTTTTCAGGCAGTATAATTAAACTAGAGAATGGTGGTTCATTATCTTCAAGTTCAGCCCACACTGTGAAGAGTCCCACGAAGAAGCAAGAATGCTCATTGTGCCTAATTCTGCTTTTGCCAGTTTATATTGGTGAATCTGCAGTGACTTTATGAGAGGAGGGAAGGTGACACTGGCAGGAGGCCCAGGACATTTCTATTCATAGGGGCCAAATCCAGGTAAACGAGTAATCTGTCCATTATCCTCAGTAGTGATCGATTTGAACACAGATCGATTTATCACCCAGAGTGATAAGGCTTATTTCCCGTGGGCACTTACAGAGGGTTTGGCTTTTAATGGTTATTTAGGCACCTAAGTGTCCATTTCTGTATTTCTTAGTGCTTGGCTTTCTCATAGGAGGAACCGTGAACATCCTAGGCTTCTGGAGGTTGTACTCCTATCAGTAAACTGTTAATTTCTGGGTCTGTCTCTTCCTTTGGACGTGCTCCTCAAGCTCTTGCGTGCAATGGGGATTGCAGGAGCTGACTCCTCCTTCATCCCAGGGAACGTGTAATGGCTTCACAGCCTCTGCTTGGCAGTAATCAGGGGGACCAAAGTAAGAGAGAAAAGGTAGAGAATCTGTCCTAGGTATCAATAGCACCCCTTAATTTTTTTAAACAGTATGTTTAACCCCTACTTAAAAAGTATGACACCAGTTTTGGTTCCACCTCATTCCTACCCTGTCTTGTTCCTGGATACTGGTTGTCAGATGTACAGGAGAGGAGCAGACAAGCCTGATCTACAGTGTGGACAGAGGAAAACATACTGCAAGGGTACCTTCTTCTGCTGCCCTTTTCAGGAGATTTTAAGCCTCTTTTTCTTCTTTGCTCTTTCCATACCTCCAACTGGAAGAGACTCAGACTGTAAGAGGGTGCAGACAGGAGACAAAATGCTGCATTTGCTGCATCAAAATCCCATGGCAGTAGACTTTTTATGTCACAGATCAGTTTGGGATTTCACTGAGGTATAAAGCTGAAGAGGAAGCTGACAAAGATGAGAAAAATCTCGCAACAAATGTAGAAAAAAAATATCAAACAGAATATAGCCAGATAAATTGCTGTTTGTACAAATGGTGTGAAAGTCTATCTTCAAAATATTCAATAAATACATGGATTTATTCAAAATTTTTCTGTCTTTCTAACTGTCACAAGTTTTCTGCAACTTTGAATTGCTGGACTGGATGACTGAATTTTAAAAGTTATGCTACACATTTAGCAGTAACAAATGGATATAATAAAGGTCAGAAATTCAGTAATACAATTATCACATGATTCTGGGCTTCTCACAAAATTAAAGGGATTAAATGTCTCTCTTAAGGTTTACAGTTTGACGCAAATCTATAAATCAAAAAGTCTGCCTGCAATTCAGCTGCCAAAAAAATATATATTTAAAATGTACACAGAGCTTTTGATCTAAATGAGAAACATGAAGAAAAAAGTTGTCATGTTCAAAATTTGAGGGTACATTGAGGCTGAATTTTTGGATTTTGTATTTTTAAGAGAAGTTTAGAGGCAACTAAGAGGATTTTTCCACCTTATCTAAACTAAATGAGAGGACAAAGGGAGGACTGTCCAGAGTACAAACGATGACCTATGAGATTAAAAAGAAGTCTCTTTGTTGCAATTTTATCATCACTTGTAAGTGACAAAGTGCCAAAAGACAGGTTTGTGGCAGCAGCAATATATTTTCTTCAAGGTAGGAAAATCATCAACAAGGTGCCTGTATATGTGTAGCACTGCTTGAATATGAAAGCAATTTTCTGAAGCCCTGTGGCTTAATTCTATTGTTTTCGTCAAGAACGAATATTCTGGATCACAATCTTCAGCAACTGATAGTAATGGACACACTGTGAAAAATGGATGAGTAAGTTCCTCAGATGACTGCTGGACAAGGCTCCAATACCATTGACAGCAATATTTGCATTTATCTAAAAAGAGATTAAATGCTAACAAGGTTTCAGTACATTTATCTGCCTGAGTTCTGTGTATGGTTCCCATTAAATTAAAGGGGGAAAGAAAATATGTAAAGGGAATAAGATTAAGAGAAAGAAATAAAAAAAGGCATGCTGCATGTAGAGAGCAACTATAATCTTCCATTTTCTAAAATATATTTATTCTAGAAAAATATCAACTAGGGATGCAGAAATACAACCAGTGATACAACTGCTCAATCAAAGTATAGGTAATGTGGGATAATAGAATTATTGCATGATCTACCTCTAATGTACTAACATACCTTCAAGAAAACCTAATTATGCATCCAATATGCATCCTTAATATCTTCTGAAAAATGCCTCTGATACACAAGAGGCAGTTCTTTTCCTGCAGCAGGACCATATCCTCCAGCATTTGATGGCAACATAATTTACAAGCTTCTTTAATTATTCAGTTCCATCCAGCCTGGCCAGCACCTCCATTATCTTCCCATGCAGAGCACCCTCCGACTTGGAGCAAAGACTGCGTGTCTGGGAGCAGGTTCTGGGAGCTCAGGGGGTTCTCTTTTCATTGGCAAGTAGAGATATATGTTGACTTCTCCATCCACTCAAAATCCACCAAAAAAATTGCTGGATTTGTCCCAGTTATGGACTTGAATCAATGTTTTTTGTATAAATTATTTCAAGGCAGTGAAGAATATTTGCATTTGATTCCTTCTGAAATCAAAGGAAAAAACATAGGTAGGAATGAGATGGGACACTGAAAGCATTTGACTTCAAGTAAAAATTCAAGATTCTGATCCTGATTCAGGCAAGAATATAATCTAGGTACAGGCTTTACTTTACGCACGTAAGCAGTCTCATTTCAGACATGGCAAGATTAAAGCATATAGAGGTAAACATGGGCAAAATTAAGTCCGTTCAGTTCCTTGCACATTTAAACTAAGGCATTTATTCCCAAAACTTCAAAGCTATTTAGACACTTTAATCTCTCTGAGAAGCTGGACATTATTCAGGAACTGTTGAACTGGGCTTCTCCAATAGGAAGAGGTGATAAAAAAAGATATTTTAATGAATTTATGTGATTAATCTGATTAGAAAATATGAATAGAAAAATATTATGATTCTATATTGAAATATATTGAGTCTTGATTTTGACACTTTGGGGTTTTGCATTAAAACCCCTACTTTTATATGAATTTTAAACCAGATTGTCTAGTTACTGTAAAAAAATAAGTCATTAAAATAACATTGGGGAAATAGTTTTTGGAAGTATTAGTTATTTGCCTATTTACAAATCAAAACTTTCCAAGTCTAATCATACAGGAAGGTTCTTTAGGTCTCTGCTGCAGGAGTAACACAGTTCCACTGAAGATACACATTACTAATTTGTTATAAAATTCATAAAGATGGTGCCTTGCGGCCAAAGCACTGCCCATCCACAAAATTCAGTGGCAACTAGCAGTGCTTAATCAAGGATAGGCTCTGCCCATAGGTTTTTCTATTCCTGCTTTTTTGGGGAAATAAACTTTTACAGTCATCACTGGAGATGATATCCAAGATGATAAACACTGTATGGGTATGCATATGCTGTTATCTCTTCAGCCGACAGAGAATTTCCCAAGCTGCGATGAAGTAAAAGGGCTGTCTGGTTACAGGACCCGCAGTTTACAAGGTGACGGCATCTCCTGTAGTGGTACTCTCTGTTGGTTACGCTAAGAAATATTTTTGCCTAACCTCCATGAAAAATGGAAAACTACAGCAATCTGTCTTTAACTCCCACTCTAATAAGCTGTGAATAATAAATGGCTGAGTACAACTATCACAAATGAGGCTGCTATTTAGGTTAAATATAATAGCAGGCACTGACTACATGAAGGGCCATGAGGACAAAGGGGAACTGTTGGTGCTGTTAAACACTGGTTAAAAGCCTAACTGACTGCCTAACCAGGGAAAAGAGTATTCTTTATACCTCATGTATGAAAACGGAATCATGGGTACATTTCTATCTAATTCCTTTCAATGACAGTAATTTTTGATGCTGTTTGCTATAACAATAAATTTTAAACCACATTTAAATACACATTTTGTATGTGTGTTATTCCTGTAAATATAAAACTGATACAAAACCAGTATTGTGAATGTCTTTAGTGACTGCTATAGCCTATTTGAAGACTCAGAATATTTCTTGAATTGAATTCACCATTGAATTAGTTTACCTCACATCCATAAAGATAACTTTTGTTTTTGAAAGGAAAATTGTAAAAGTATATACTATTATAGTATAAAATAATGTAAAAAGTGTTTTGCAATGAATTCCAGTACAATATAACCATCCTCAGAACCTCCACTTTGGTTTCTTAAAAATCCTCAAAACTGACTCCCTCCATGAAAAAATACAGCTAGGCACAACACAAGCCCATTACTGGATTGTGGAGGCCAGGCTCATTAGGGCCTGGGATTCTGCGAGGGAGCTCCAGAAAGATCAGACTATCAGCAAGAAAAATAAGTCCATTATTTACCAAGATATTGGCGTTCTGTCTCTTCATTCAGCTACTTCTAACACTGCACATGAGAACTACAGTACTGAAAATATACTGTATCAGGAATGGCTCACAAGATCTATGAACAATTTGTCCCTCCTGTCATTGCCAGAAAGCCGCACCGCAGATCAGAAATGAAGCAAAACAAAAGAACCTGAAAAAACCTCAGGCAGTAGATACTCCATTCAAACAACCCACATATCAAGGGCTAAATTTTCAAAATTTGCGAAGTTCAAATTGCTTGACACAATATTTACATGAAAACACATAATACATCAGTGAGGCATTTCTGAACGCATGCGTCCAGTTTCTCATTTAAGGTACAGGTATCTGTATTTTACCCTGTACTTGATGCAGCTAGACATTGAAATCCCATAGGTACTTTGTTCAATGTAAAAATAATAAATTATTTCAAGAATGACAATTATTTAAATGCTTACAGGTTAAAAGAGCAGCTAACAAACTATAACATTGGAATGCTTTATTTGAAGAAGATTTCTACAATATTTGGGACAGATTAAATAGATAGTCATGCAATGATCTCTGGACCATCAACCCTGTGATATCCTAAACAACCAAGTCATATAATTCCTTTCCTATATTCATCAAGCTCCACCTGAAAAAACTAGGTATCTTGTCTCCACGGCCCACACACAAGATTTTCACAAGCTCTCTCTCCTAACGTTTGCAATATTTCTTTATGTTTTAGCCTAAATTTATTTATTCATATGTTTACTCATTTGGTTTGAGTCAACAACGCCCTTGAGTTTAGGCAATTCTCAATCCCTCATGTCCACCTTCCTGATGTAATTAAAGCAATTGCATCCTCTTCCAGCTTACTTTTTGCAAGACTAATAAAACCCTGCTGTGACCTCCAGCTCCTTGATCATCCAGGGGACTTTTCTTTGCAATTGTTTCTACTTGATTTCAGCTTTATTATAGATAAGCGAGCAGAATTTTATCAGTACTCCAGATAAGATCTCACTAGGGCCTTATAAAATGGCATTCACATTTCCCTCTCTCTTAGAAACATTTCACCTGATATATCCTAAGACTGCTTACTTTTCACAGTCCTGCATCCAACTAATTTCAGAGTTACCCTTTGACTGACTAAGACCGCATCCACATTGCTTAGGCATCTACTACAGGTAACAGCAGAGGACACAGCAACAAATGGTGCAGACTTACTCATGCCCACACTGCTTGGGACATGCAGTCCTTTTTCTAGTGAGCACCAACCATGTCTAAATTGCTGTCCTGGTTTCAGCTGGGATAGAGTTAATGGTCTTCCTAGTAGCTGGTACAGTGCTATGTTTTTGAGCTAGGTATGAGAAGAATGTTGATAACGCACTGATGTTTTCAGTTGTTGCTAAGTAGTGTTTAGACTAAGTCAAGGATTTTTCAGCTTTTGATGCCCAGCCAGCAAGAAGGCTGGAGGGGCACAAGAAGTTGGGAGGGGACGCAGCCAGGGCAGCTGACCCAAAGTGGCCAACGGAGTATTCCATACCATGTGACATATATAAACTGGGGGGGAGTGGAGGTGTGGGGCATCGCCGCTCGGGGACTAACAAGGCATTGGTCAGCGGGTGGTGAGCAATTGTATTGTGCATCACTTGTATATTCCAATCCTTTTATTATTATTGTTGTCATTTTATTAGTGTTGTCATTATCATTAGTAGTTTCTTCTTTTCTGTTTTATTAAACTGTTCTTATCTCAACCCACGAGTTTTACTTCTTTTTCTGATTTTCTCCCCCATCCCACGGGGCGGGGGAAGTGAGTGAGCGGCTGCGTGGTGCTTAGTTGCTGGCTGGGGCTGAACCACAACAACTGCATAGCACTTGATCTGGGTCCCCTGTGGTGCCTGCATGATACTCCTGTGGCGCTAAGAATTAATACCGATTCTCCTGTGGCTTTCCAGTTAAAGTGCCCAAAATAAAAGGGAAACTGAATTGCAGAATGCTAGAGTAATGTCAGACCAAGGGCACTGCTTGGATGTCTGTGATATATGAGAGGTAGTGGGTTTGCAGAAACAGGGTTGGATGGCTACACAGGGCAAAGGGAATTAAACATGCGTTTAAGCTCTCCCTATCTGTATATGAGAAGCAGTCCCTGGAGTGAACTAGACCTTCTAGCTAATAACACACTTGGATTTCCCCTGGGAAGGAATTAATGGTGAGGTCCAACTGAAAGCTTCAGGATCCAACATACATGCAGCATAGCTGATCAGAAGACCCAGAAGTGAGCTGAGGTTTTCCATCATTTCACCAGTGCGTGCATATATACTCTTTTTTTTCCTCTGTTATTTCCAACAGATGGTAGCCCCTTACTTGACAGAAAATGTTGCTATTGCTTTCCATTGATCAGATCAATGCAAATTACTTTATATTTTCTTTAATTTAAATTGAATCATCTCACAGTCTCCTCTTAGATTATTTTCTGTGGTCATTTCATCCTTAAAATCTCCACTGTTTCCCTACATTGAATATAAAATAACATCAACTTGTATTGATTCAATGACTGCTTACTGAAGAAATCAGTCTGTTACCAGTCTGTTACCTACAGATACACCATTAAACAAAAGAGCAACTGTGAACACTGGAATTCCTCTATCATGCGATTATTAGAAAAGTCCATGATATAATTTTGCCCTGTTTCAACTAGCTGTCTCAGCCAACTCCTAAGCACAGTTTAGGAGTTACCACAAGCTGGCAAATAGTCTCGGTTGGCAGCATGCACGGAGGCAACCTGTTTGAAGACTAAAAGCATTTAATAATATGGACATGGGTTGTGCCATGCTGTTGGCTTCTGCATCAGAAAATAGCCCCAGGCCCTCTTAATTTGCTGGTGTAGACTTGGCCCACATCATTATTAGCCTTGCCTAAAGATAAACCAAATATTTCAAACTCATTTGGAATTATTACAACCACTTAAATACACTTAAATCTGTATTTAAATGCATTTCTTCAATGTGTGCAATAGTTTGCGATTTTAGGAGATGAGACATTCAGTTAGAGTCTTCTAACCTTGTTTGAATATACTGAAAACTAATTGTGAACATCGCAGCCCACTTTATCTCTGTGATGAACAGAACCAGTCTCTGCATTCAAACACCTCTAAACTTTGAGCATTTTGCCCAGCTTTGCTACTGGCATGGAGAAAATGATATTTTAGTATTACAGGGCTTTTTCCTATAACACTAAAGCCATCAAATTCCTGGAAGATATTTTCTGTGCATAGAAAAGTGGGACTATAAAAGGAACATAGACCTGCAGAGGTGGTCAGAGATTGTGATCATACAGAGTTTGTGCAGGTCATACAGAGTTTCAGAGAGGCAAAACCTTACCAACAGAGACACAGCAGCTCCATCCACCACCCCCAGAGACACACACACTTGCATTGCCCCCTTGCATGCACCACTGGCACCAGTGGGACCACACAGATGTACAGAGCTCAGCAGGATCAAGGACTGCTTCCATGACCCTGACTGGTTCCTCTAGGTTCTCAGTAATTAGTAAGTGATCACTGTCATGCATTATGCATTCAAAAATATTTTCCTTATAGTGATATTTCTTCATTCTCCCAAATAACATACATGTTGAATTCTTACTAAACACATTGCTCTAAGTTCCTGTTTTATACTTACTCACGCAGCATCTTTGTGCCCTTGCTTTCTCAACTACTCTCACTAATGCTTGGGAAATGCCCAGGTGGATTTTGTTAGCATTTTTATAGTACTGGGAGCAAAGAGGGAGGGGATAATGAGAAGGAAAGGGATCATTTATCAAGACAGAATTAAAAGCAAGACTTTAACAAAAAATGTATTTGGGTTAAGATTTTAAATGGCATTTGCCTGAATTGTCTGGGAACCAATTTCCATCCGCTTTACCCTCATGTGGCCAGAAGGCTTTTACAATGCATTTTACACTGTGATTTTCCCCATATTATGAGGGGGGAGTTATTTCAGATTCTGCTGTGCTTCCAGAGTTTCAAAGCTGAGTCTTAACCTTTCAATCTGCTTATTAATACTCATGTCATGGCTCCCGTTGAGAAAGAGGTTTAGTGTCACTGTCCTCAATCAGTGTCCTTTCATTCACTTTCATTAAAGAACCATGTTTTCCTGACAAAGGATAACAAATGGACGCTGTGTGTCCCTAATGTGCTTTTTGACTACAGAGCCTGTACCATTTCTCTGAAGCAATGGCAATTATTTGTCATTTTAATATGACTTGGCAAGGAGATCCAAAAACATATGACCATTATTCATCAATATGTATATCTTGTGCTTGCATTAATATTAGAATATCATTATTATTACCCTGACATTGTATGAGCTAGACAAAATTACATCATGTAAAAAATGTATTAAGCTATGTTCAGCTATATCCATACAGCAAGGCAAAAGCAATTTAAAGACCTGTAGCAGCTCTGTGTTGAATGCAGCAATTCATTCTGATTAGCAGTAAAGCCCCTTTACCTGTGTATTAAAGAAATATATTTCAGTATCACTCCACTGTTAATTGGAAACAGCATAGTTCTGTGTTAGCATTGTTACCAAACACACACGATGATCTCATTCTTTTTCTTTGTTTCTGTAATCATGATATTTAATACGCCTGACATTCCTGGTACATAATAAAAAAAAGTCAATTTCTGTTAATTTTGGGGAACGGCATAGCCATGTTTCTGCCATTTCTTCTAGGTGTTTTGTTGCTACTGTTTGTGTTCGAGCTATTGCACATTTCGATAAACTGAGCAATAGCAACTGTATCTTGTATGTGATACTTGAGTCCAGTGCTAAGTTCATTATCACTTTTTTTCTGCAGAGGAATAAAAGAGCTGTGCTTATGTCAATGACAGTTGGATATAGATCCAAAATTACTGGTTAAAGCCAGAGAGATACTCCTATTGTTTCTTGGGTTTGTGGAGCACAGAATTAAAAGTGGATGAAGAAAACATCCTAACAGTATTTAATATTTTTCTTCTTATTCCCCTCCACCTGAAAAATAACATTAGTCTATGAAAAAAGTGAGGTAGAAAAGTCTAGGAATCAAAGCTCTGTAATAAAATTCAAGGGCCACAGGTTCTATTCAAGCAGGCTATTAGCCTTCATTGCAGAGTTAATTCAGGTTATTTCTGTCAAAAGAGTATGACTTGAGGGAGAAAGACCCCACCATGAAATAATATTTGAGTAGTTTTGTTTTCCCAGGTGACACACTTTTGCATGACATTAAAAGCTTCAGAGCATACATTCCCTTGCACTTAGCAAAGCAGCAAGTTCAGCCATTTAAGGACACTTTCCTCGTGAATTGTTGGAAAATATAATTCATAACTAAACAGTAACAGCAAAAATTATCAGAGGTGATGGCAAAGGCACATGGCTTCAAAATACTCAAAACGAACAAAAATTATTTTTGTATCACAAAGCCGGGAACCCACATGATATAGTAATTAGTTTAGTAGCTGACAAATTGTATAAACTTGATTTTTCACCTATTCCCCTCTCTTATCTTGAATAAGATAACATACAAGGAGCATGACACTCTACTTACAAACTTGTATGTGTGAGATTATTCTAGGTCACTTAACCCCAAGTGTCTCAGTCTCTCCATTCAGTAAGTCTGGACTAATATCCACTAGGACCTCCTATGGGCATGGGGCTCTTCCCTTTATTCTCCTTATCTTTTACTTAAAAACAAAAGCTACATTATTTTACCTCTCTAACATGATTTGTCCATTAATTCCTATTTGCTCCACATGTAGCACCATGTCAATTTTGTATCAGATATTTCTGTTAAAATTAGGTTACTCTAAAACATTTAAACCCGTCACACCAACCATACCACCTTACTGTGCACTATGTACTTAGATTAATATCTGTTCTAGGAAGGGCTCTACTTTGATCACTTGAGTGCTTTCTTAGCAGGCAGAAAGAGAAAGTTGTAAGATGCCCTTGAACTCCTTCAAGGAACAACATAACGTGAAGCAATAGTTGCATCAACTTAGAGCAAGCACATATGACAGACAAACAAAGGCACACCAATTATGCAGGTGGAGGGAATTTTGCAGAATACTGTTTTGTGCAATTGAGGCAGAAAGACCAAAGACATGAAGAGAAAGAATCAATAAATCAACAATATGTCCTGAACAACACTGGGATTATAGCCCTAAAAAAAGCCCAGCAAGAGTTATGCCAAGTGCTATCTGAAAGAGGTTTATAATTCCTGTCATTTTGAGCACTATTTGTAAATAAAAAGGATGATACTGAGACACCTGACTCCCTCAACAACTTCTCCTAAAAGAAATATCTCATTGACCAATTGCTCAAGTCAAAAAAGAGATACAGGAGTATTCCTTCCGCTACTGTTCATATGTCTTCTTCACCTACGTGCCAAGTAAGCAGTCCAGTCAGAGGGAGATAAGTAGGTCTGGCCAGCGCAAAACCAAATGCAGCATCAGGATGGGGAGCAGCAGGATCAGTGAAGATATCAGCACCAAAACAATCACATAAACCAGTGACGAACAAGCAAAAAGCGACCTGGACAGCTCTTAAACATAGGTTTTGGTGAAGATGATAGCAGAGGGATTCCACAAGCATGTGAAACTTTATGTAGCATGAAGCCAGTCCTGTCATTTTCCATTCTTCACTAAGCACAGGAATGTTTTAGATATTTCAGGTTGGAAATACGTTTCTTCAGAAGTCAAATCTACAAAGGGACTGAGCTGCTCTAAAACTGCTAGGTATTTGACATATACAGAAGGAGAGTGGAAACAGAAAGATAGCAGTGAGCTACCCTGTTCCTGTCCCAGAACTCAGGGGTACCAAGTCCTGCTCTGTAAAACATGAGAATCAAGTGAACAAGTACTGTTTAATATCTTCATCAATGACATAGACAGTGGGATCGAGTGCACCCTCAGCAAGTTTGCAGATGACACCAAGCTGAGGGGTGATGCTGACATGCCTGAGGGATGGGATGCCACCCAGAGGGACCTGGACAAGCTCGAGAAGTGGGCCCATGTGAATCACATGAGGTTCAACAAGGCCAAGAGCAAGGTCATGCACCTGGGTCAGGGCAACTCCTGGTATCGATACAGGCTAGGGGATGAAGAGATTAAGAGCAGCTCTGCAGAGAAGGACTTGGGGGTACTGGTGGATAAGAAGCTGGACGTGAGCTGACAATGTGCGCTCGCAGCCCAGAAAGCCAACTTTATCCTGGGCTGCATCAAAAGAAGCGTGACCAGCAGGTTGAGGGAGGTGATTCTGCCCCTCTATTCTGCTCTGTTGAGACCCCTCCTGAGGTACTGCATCCAGCTCTGGGGTCCTCAGCACAGGAAAGACATGGACCTGTTGGAGCAGGTCCAGAGGAGGGCCACAAAAATGATCAGAGGGCTGAAGCACCTACCCTATGAAGAAAGGCTGAGAGAGTTGGGCTTGTTCAGTCCGGAGGAGAGAAGGTTCTGGGGAGACCTTATTGCAGCCTTTCAGTACTTAAAGGGGGCTTATAAGAAACATGGGGACAAACTTTCTAGCAGAGCCTGTTGTGATAAGACAAGGGGTAATAGTTTTAAACTAAAAGAGGGTAGATTTAGATTAGATACAAGGAAAAAAAAATTACAATGAGGGTGGTGAAACACTGGCACAGGTTGCCGAGAGAGGTGGTAGATGCCTCATCCCTGGAAACATTCAAGGTCAGGTTGGACGGGGCTCTGAGCAACCTAATCTAGTTCAAGATGTTCCTGCTCGCTGCAAAGGGATTGGACTAGATGACCTTTAAAGGTCCCTTCCAACCCAAACTATTCTATGATTCTATGAACAAAATAATGAGCAGTTGGAGAGTTTGAAGAGGAACAAGCCAAGGCTTAGCTACATGGGATGGCTCTCTGAGCAACAACGAGGCCTGGAGATAGTGAGCTATGGTTAGACATTTTATATCTGCCCAGAGTGGACTCACTAGAGTGTACCTCTAATACCACTTTGGGATTGACTTTCTCTTTCTCACCTTGTGATGCAAACTCAGTAAGCTTGTAGGATGACCAAAGTAGCCACATCAATACTCAGTTACTGCTTGGAGTGCTTAACAAACATGCCTTTTCAGTTTTTTCTCACGTGTATATGTTATGGTAAGAGCAGTGATATTTCTTCAGTGTCCGAGAGCATGAGTGGTAACAAAGAGAAATGGAAAACACAGCAGAATTAAGATCATCACCCTTAAATAAGAACAGCTACACTAAAAAGCACTGAAGGAAATCACACTAAATATCTTTAATATGTACATATATTTGGCACTTGAGAATCTTTAAGATTCAGGTTGTTTATCTTTCCAGTTTTTAGTAAACAAAATACAACAAGAAACCACTTTGTGCAAAATGGTTTGTGGAAGACCAGAATAGCATCTGAAATAGCAAATGACCTGCTGGGTGCTACACAGAGAGATGATGTCGTAAAAATAAACTAAAAAACCCCAAAAATTTAAAAATGCAACCTTTGTTAGTTTCCTGACCTGGCTTACCAGTGGGAACCCCACTACCAGACCTATTGCCACAGCAGTGGGGGAGCCACATGACAGAGCAAATGGCTTAAAGTGAGCACTGGCAACAGAGAACTTAGGACTGCTACTGAAAGAAATGTACGTTAAATACAACAGAGTAAAATAAATCTCACGTAAGCTTTATGTCTTTTTAGGACTGCACATTTGTGTACCTACTCAAAAAAGAGCAACATTTTTTCCTCATGCTTCATTGGAGAAGACCCATAGGAATACACTGTGCATGTGCTTGGTGGCCAGTAGTAGTGGTCTGAAAAATCAAACCTTGCATGAAGGTCGACATACTGGCGGGAATGGATGCCATCCAGAGGGACCTTGACAGGCTTGAGAGATGGGCCCATGTGAACCTCACAAAGTTCAACAAGGCCAAGTGCAAGGTCGTGCACCTGGGTCAGGACAATTCCAAACACAAATACAGGCTGGACAGAGAATGGATTGGGAGCAGCCCTGAGGAGAAGGACTTGGGGGTATTGGTTGATAAGAAGCTCAACATGACCCGGCAATGTGTGTTTGCAGCCCAAAAAGCCAACCGTATCCTAGGCTGCATCAAAAGAAGCATGACCATCAGGTCGAGGGAGGTGGTTCTCCCCCTCTACTCCACTCTCGTGAGACCCCACCTGGTGTACTGAGTTCAGCTCTGGGGCCCCAGCATAAGAAGGACATGGACCTGTTGGAACGAGTCCAGAGGACGGCCACAAAGATGATCAGAGGGTGGAGCACCTCTCCTATGAAGACAGGCTGAGAGAGTTGGGGTTGTTTAGCCTGGAGAAGAGAAGGCTCCAGGAAGACCTTATAGCAGCCTTCCAGTACCTAAAGGGGGCCTACAAGAAAGCTGGAGAGGGACATTTTAGAAGGGTGTGTAGTGATAGGACCAGGGGTAATGGCTTTAGACTGAAAGAGGGTAGATTTAGCTTAGATGTAAGGAAGAAGTTCTTCACTGTGAGGGTGGTGAGGCACTGGAACAGGTTGCCCAAAGATGTTGTGGGTGCCCCGTCCCTGGAAGTGTTCAAGGCCAGGTTGGATGGGGCTTTGCACAACCTAGTCTAGTGGAAGGTGTCCCTGCCCATAGCAGGGGGAGTTGCAGCTGGATGTTCTTCAAGGTCCCTTCCAACCTAAACCATTCTATGATTCTGTGATGACTCTAAGTTACAAAGAGTGGCCACAAACATTTGAAGGACATAAAGAACAGTTTCTCAGGATAATCTAGAACAAAGATGTTTAAAGTCTGGAAAAATATCAACCAATATAAGAAATCCCTTAATGCTCTTAAGGGTTTGGAATAGACACAGGAAGGTAGTAATGGCTTTGCTGTCATGGAGTTCCTTTAAAATGAGACCAAAGAAAGCGCTGGAGAATAAGAATAATGGAACAAGACCTTTAATTCCTATGATTGATTTGGGGGTTCTCTCTCATTGTTTGATCAATTTCTACATTGTCAATAGAGAAAACAGAGATGTAAAAAGAAAAAGGAAATACAGAAGGCACCAAGGCTTATGCTAAAATACAGGTATTTAATAAATTTAAAAGTCTTTCTTCACACAAAAATTTTCTCACTTCATTGTTTCTTGGATCTATCACATTTGCTGTCATTTGCCACATTTTGCATGATGTAGCAATTTTCTGGTAAACTCTCTGGGATAATAATTTTCCTCTATATTTGTTAATACAGTGCACGGAAAACTGATACTTTCATCCCTTTTTCAGGTTCCCAAGCAATGGTACTGAAAAAATTTAAAAAAAAAAAGGGTATTATCTTGCACTTTTTAAAGCTTGAAATGATGTGTATTATATTTTTGTTGTGGCTTTTTTCTTCCTGCGAAGGCAAATATTTATTTTGAGTGGTCAACTAATGCATAATAGAAGCAGGATATCCCACACAGTACAGTGCTGCACCAAGAACTTCAAACTCCCTTCTCGAAAGATATTTACTGTCCTTGACTTTGACTGTCCTTTGGGAAAGAGAAAATTCGGTCTTAGCTTTCCTAAGCAATAGCAAAAGCTAATCAAACTTGCTTTCACTTCCATTTCCGGCATGTGTGTTGCCTTCTAATGAAGACTGCTGCCCACTGAGAGCTTAACCCAAATCTAAGACATTTCCCACAGGATCTCTGGGTATGCTGACACACTAAGTAACTCCATGCCAACTTCAACAAATTTTTAGCTAATCTGGGGTCCTCCAGAATTTACCTTTAGCATCCCAGTTATATTTTGACCTGGAATGCCTGGCATTTTATGGTTAATTTTTGACAGTAAAGAAATGTCAAAATCATTTGGCCTAAAGGGAAATTTTCCAACAGGAAAGAGGTTTTTTATCCCATTCTAGCTTGCTCTTAAATAGAAACACTGTGTATAGCACTGCTTATAGCTCGAGAGTGACATACTTATGAATGGACACATGGACAATATTTGCACCAAATTAAACCTCAATACAAACACAGTCTTAGAGAGCTCTGGAGGATATCCTCAGATGTGGCAGGAAAGACCATTCTAAGGAGCAACTGATGGCACTTGTGCTGAGGTGTATCTTATTTTCTACTAGGTAGACAGTCACTGTTGCCCAGTGCTACTAAATTCTGTCAATAAAATACACTTTGGGTGAGCTTTTCTCATCTATTCCTCTTTCCGCCTGTTGAGGAAGAGGATACCAAGACCACCATCACGAAGAAGACCTATTCTAACAGTTACAAAGCTAGCATCTGGAAAAGAAATATCCAAACCACGTGTTTCCAAAAGCCCATATTTTGGTAATTCAGCTAAAGAATAAAATAAAATCATCATAAATATATTAAAAGAACATAAATTAGCATTAAATTATCACATTGTTTGAATCCACAAGTTGATTAAATAATATTAAATAACTCAATAATTTTTACTAAGGTCTATGTAATAATTTTAGTTGTGATGCTATTTCACACAAAAGCAATAGGACTCTATCTACCTCAACCAATATAGGTTCCAGAAAAAAACCTAACATAATAGTGGTCAAAAAATCACAGATAAATCTAAAAATTTCAGCTGATGATAGCTCTGATGTTAAGTGGGGCAGCCTGTTCAAACTATCACTTGTCAGTTTGCAGTGAACCTTTTCTCTCTTAATACAAGAATGTAATCACATATTGTCGTGGTTTCAGGTCAGCTCAGCCGGTAACAAAGCACCACGAAGCCGCTCACTCACCCCCCACCCCCGCGCCTGGCCACGTTGGGATGAGGAGAAAATCTAAAGGCAGGCTCCTGGGTCGAGACAAGGACTGGGAGGGATCACTCCCCACTTATGGTCACGGGCAAAAGACAGGCTCAACTTGGGGAAGAAACAAAATCAATTTCATTTACTACAAATCAAAACAGAAACAAAACACAAGGGTATTAGGAAGGGAAACCAAACATCAGAACACCTCCCCCCACCCCTCCCGCCTTCCCGGCTCAGCTCCATTCCCGGTGCTTTCTACCTCCTCCCCCCGGCGGCGCAGGGGAACAGGGGTTGGGGGTTGAGTCAGCTCGCCACACCTTGTCTCTGCCGCTCCTTTCCTCAGGGGGAAGATTCCTCACTCGTCCCCTGCTCCACCGTGGGGTCCCTCCCACGGGAGACAGTCCTTCACCAACTTCTCCAACGTGG
>VYZV01020010.1:100435-118087 GCA_013401275.1 Pandion haliaetus
GCGGGTCCGACATTTTGGCGCGTCCGACATTTTGGGGCGGCGAATTTACCAGCAGCTTCTTAAAGGGGCCGCCTCTGCAGCCCCCCTCCCCTGCCACCAAGGAAAACCACGCCACACAAACCCATACCACATATTTAGGTATAATTCAAGATAACATTACATTTCATATTCATTACTATGAAACAGTTTGAACTGTTCTCTCAGGACCAAACACTGAATTTCTGATGATGTAATGACCTATGTAATCTATCTTTTACATATGAGGATAGTCTAATCTATTGGCTGCTTCAATATATGGGTAGTTAATTATTTGAGACTGACCAAATACAAGCTTCAGTACAGAACAGTCTACAGAAGACAATTTTCAGGATGCTCATTGATCATGGATTTTCCTGGGGATGGTAACGGGAGGAAGAATGGGTGGCAACTACAGCTCAGTTCTCTCCTTGCTCCAGCCCAAAATAACACTTTTATTTTCACCCTTTACTTGGTGATGTTCACCAGCTCTTCCATTCACTGCAGCTTGGCTAAGCTGTCACCTCCACCTAATGTTTCCAGTGATGGTCCTGTTGGGTCATGACCACAAATCGCTATGATTTTTTACATTTTACTTAAAAATCTCATTGTCCAAATGTTTCTGTTTGAAAAATCTGATATTCTTTTTTCAAATCAACTCCAGTTTCAAACACAGATAATACCATTTTAAGCACACCTTTACACTATCTGCTGGAATTAAAGATGGAGACTGGTAAACAGAAGTTGATAATTATGCAGCATGATTTTTGCAACCATTAGGGTTTCCTTTAACTTCAAGAGGTTGGAAAGATTAATCAATATTCCTATTGATCCTGATACTTACTCTTTTTTCTTTTTTGTTCATCTTAGGTTGAGAGGGTGCAGAAAGCATGAACTCTTTGTTAAGCATAATGTCACTGCATAGCTAGAACCTGACACCTAACGAATAATGGTCATTTCATATAAATACAGTGGCAAGACTTTTCCCTGTTACTCAGTTGATTGTGGGGATCTTGATTTCCTCCTTGGCACCTGTAACTCAGCTCAAAAATTTCTTTGGCAAAGGGGAAAAGAATGTAGCTTGTAAAAAGCTGGGAGTAAAACCATATAATATTCCAATCATTCATTAACTTATATATGCCCAGATAACTGCAGTTTTACAGGAAGATGCTTATAATATTTCCTGTACATTTTAGAATTTTATAGTTCTAAAAATTATTTACTGACACACAAAATCTAGAAGAGAACGTCAGCTTTCGTTTAGTGCAGTAAAAATCTATTATCCCAACTCCCCCCCTGCCAATCTGTGGGAAAGAGATACAATGGCAGAACTTCCAGAAGTGCTTACAAGGAAGCAAACCACAGTTTTACTCATTAGGCAAGCAACTGAAATAAGTAAAAGATTTGTTTGATTAAACAGGAGAGTCAGTCCCAGTGCAGAGACCGGGGTAAAGCTAGGCTCTGTAAAGGCTTCTACTCATGGTCTCCAAGTATTTCAGCATGCTTGTATTCAAATAAGGAAATTTTGACAAGTCAAAGGAAAACAATGTAAGCTCATTTTCTTAAATGGGTATACCTCTCCGGCAGATGCAAATATTTCTCAAAAATGGATGAGTTCTTATGGAAGATGGACAATAATTATCCCAAATTAGGACATAACCTAGTTAAAGGAAGTTATATTTGAGAACATGATGTAAATACAAAATAATTTAATCAAAATGAAAAAATAAAGCTTGGTTTCAAGGTCAGAACACAAAATTCATACTGTAAATTTTATTTTGCCTCATTGCTTAAATAATTTCCATTCTAAACATACACTATTTGTTTTTCAGCATACTTTGCCATTCTGTTTGTTAACTGTTATTTCACGGACTTGGGTGAATGAACTGCATGGAACTGACCCCTTTGGATCCTACTGAAAAAATGAAAAGAACAGTCTGTTTGGATTCCTGTTGATCCTTCTGGGTAAAATACTGAATTTGCTGGAATTGCCAGGAATATGGTCATGGATTTAGTAAAATTTTCTCCTAATACATATGATTTTTCTTTTAGTGAATGAGTTGTATAAAGGAAAGATGGTACAGCAACAACACAAGCTGAACTCTATCATTGGCTTGCATGGTATAAGCATAAGTGGGCTGAATATATCTCACATTTATAAGATCAAGATATCTAATGTATAAAAATCAGATAGTGCTCTTAAAAATGAAACATTACAGTTGCATAATGTTTCCAAGAAAAAAGCTTTCAATAAAACATATTTACATCTAACTGAACCATACCCAAAAGTATTCTCATAAATATTCTGCAGTCAAGCAAGCTAAAGCCACTTTAAAAAGGAACTGTCAATAATTTCTAAAATAGAACATAAAAATAACTAAGGTGTCCTTTTGATCCTTGTAAGTATACTTTATTTGTCCTTGAAAAAAATATATCCAATGTACCTTTCAAAATGATTTATTATGTGTTATTGTTACAGTGTTCAATATTGTTCAATATGGAACTACTGCACTGATTACCACTCTCCCAGTCTGCTTTAGTTCTATCATGTGCTTTTATTTACCACCTGAGGCAAAAACTTTTTAATTGGTTTAGGGAAGCTTGAACTCTCTTTTATCAATGACACATTTCATCAAAATAGAACGAAGCCAGGAGCTGTACGTACTCTCCCACTGTTCAAAAACAATGGTTTTGTTTGAGGGCTTAAGTTTGGAAATGGATCTCTGCAGTGTAAATTACTTAATCACTTTAATAGCAATAGCAGAACATCTTGGTTTTATTCTTCTTCTTCCTTTTTAGTAGTAAGAAAATTTATAAATAGATTGCACTAACTATTCCATAGCTTAACTTTATTCTAGACAAATACATTCTGCAAACTGAAGTCTGTATTGTATATCTACCAAAGTTATAGACTAGAACATTACATGGTTTATAGTACTTCAAGTAACAGAACTAAATCATGTACCTTCTCCTGATTTAAGAAGTTTCTGTTCAAATTATCTTTATACAGAACAGAGACAGAATTGAAGTAAGTTTCATTATCTGCAGTGATTAGAAAAGAAAAAGGATCAAATCTTTCCAGATCAAAAATGCACTTTTAAAAAAACACATGACTTTCTTAGGGAAGTTATCATATAACTTGTGAACAACAAAAAAACAGTTGTCTTTCTATTTTATTAAAAGTGCTTAATTGACTAGGCCAGGACCCCACTGTGAACATCATTTTTTTAAAAAGTTATTTAAAACAAAAATATACGTGCAACTATAATATAGTAGTAAAACTTAATTACGAAACAAGGAATAAATCTATTTGTTTGCATCAATATTTTCAACCGTGATCGTAAATATTTTACACTGAAATGTAACAAGAATTATACAACATAAATATTTTGTCATGAACAACAGAATTAATGAGCCCTTTCCTCCTAGTAGGTTACGTATTAAGTCCCTCACAGAACTTGCCTGCCACAGCTCCTGCTTTTATCCCAGCTGTTTGTCTGGGCCAAATGTGCAATGGCTGGCTGGTATCACAAACGTGGGACTGACCAGCCAGTTTCTGTTTCAGCCCGTGTAGTGGTTCCACATGTACTTACGCTTTTAGGAATAGTTGGAAGGAAAAATATACAGGCAGACCCAAAGAATAATTGCATATGTTTTGCTTCTTTAGGAATTCAAGTTAAACAAAAGAGATAAAGACACCTATGATCTTTACCTTTTGGCTTGCACTGCAGTACCTTCTTGAATGTCAGAGACTCTTCAGTGCCACCAACAGTCCCTGGAAAAGACTTCTGCTTCCCCTGACCTGTGGCGCTTGCTCTCTGCCTGTTCACTACAGAGGGAACAAAGGGAACAAGTCTGCAAACTTTAGACACTGTGGAGAATGTGCTGGGCATCTAGGGCACATCTGCTTCACAGATTCTTTACAGGCCTGGCTGAGGAATGCCTTCTTAACTTTAAATCACACTTAAACCAGGTTGAGATAAAATGCAAAAAAGCATAACCTCCAGAACAAATAATACAGTTAAACACATTTACAGAATACTTTGACATAACTATTATTACTTTACTTAGAATTAGTTTACCTTTAAACTAGTAACCTATTTTTCTCTTAACAAGGTGCTAATAAGATTTTCAGGTTTTGTGCATTCTTTCCCCACTTCTGGAAGTACCTTAAGCCTTTCAGCTGCTTTCTTCTTTGATGAAATCGGTCTCCTTTGACCAACTTAATTCTGTTCTCTCCTTCAATATGAAACAATTTCACTACCTTTTAGTTAGAATAAAGATTTTTCCCTTTCACAGTTATGTAACTGTTTCTCTTACGCCTGGTAAGGAACTTAGAAAAATGAGGTGCAATGAGGAATGTATTTTTCAGTGGACCTTATACTCTTTATCAGTTTTTGCACTAGAAATATACATGATACAAATATCTAAAGAACCTGGTGCTTTATAGCTTATTGCTTTCTCCAGCTTGAAACCAGATCTTGGCAGTTAACCACTTTAGGGTGATTATGTGTTTTGGGTGACTGATCTCCAAGCTTTTCCTTTTAGGCATACTGTAACAGTACGGCTTTGAGAAGCTTTTGAACACTCTAGTTGGGACTGAATATATCATGCAGATGATTATTTCCGTAAAGCTTCTCAGTTAGCTTTAGATGTGAAATAAAGCAGATCTCTCTCCCGTTATTCAATTGTTGCTGATTCTGAGGAAGCATTTGTATCCAAAGCCTCTATAGATGAAGACAGCATTCAGTACTGGGAATCTGTACTGAGATACTGGGAAAGGGAGATTTATATTTCAAAAGACCAAGCAAAGTTTCTAATGCCTTCAGTGTTCCAGGTGAGCTGCTAGAAAAGCATCTGGCAAACCTCTGCCAGATCCTTAAGCTGACACAAGGTTGAAGGTCTGGCTCTGGCATTCATGCCAAGTTTCATACTAACAGAAATTTGGGCAAGCACTGAAGATGACTTTTATGATGTACTTAGCATCCAACATCAAAACATTTCCAACACCATCCTACCCAGGCTTTTTATATCATTTATTCTGAGACAGGAAAGAGCCCTTCTTCTGTCTTGGGAAATACTCCTGGTGTTTGGGTGACTGTTACAAAAACTGAACATATAGGACCCGGTTGCCTAATCTTAAAAAACTTTCCCCTGTGATAGCTGTTTCACTTTGGTTCTTGAAAAACACTCTGTAACACAAAGTTTTTTTGAGAAGTCAGTCATACGTAAGTACAGAAAAATGGCAGCCCTTCAAACCATTTGTTGAAAATCCACCTAACTTTGGGCCTCTTCACGCTTAAGATTCTGATTACATAAGTCAGCACTTCTGTATTTCTTTACCAAGCACAGTTAGATGTAAGTGGATAATGTATTTTTCATGCATATGAAAACCTTACTGGCAAAAGAGCTAGTAAGGTATTTATTGAAAATAATTCTAAAATGTATTTTAAATTTTAGTTGAAAAATGCTCCAAAAACATATTGCAGGAGATGATGCTTCCAGACCTGGTTTCCAACAAGTCAGTAAAAAATTTTCATGCTGAATCCTAATTCTGTTCAGAAATCTAAAATATTATTTTTGACATATCAAAACTTAGAGTCAAGCAGGGAAATCAAATACTGTAGACCGTGCCTATTAAGAAGTACAAAAAGAGCAAAAGACCCAGCTATAGCAAGATCTATAGGCAAACAGCGAGGTAGTGATAACATTTGGTAATATGGGAAACATTCAGCATTTTACTGCTCTATTGTCTTTACCTAGACAAACCCAGTTCAAAGGAATGCATTGTAAAAAAAGGCTCTGTAGTTTCCTGTAGGACCTGGTTGATCTTACATAAAACAACAATACATGGAAACTAAACTAGGTCCTATGATTTACAATGTTTTTTCCATGTTATTTATTACACTGAAGGGCTTTAGATATATAGCATATATACTTAATATTCATCTCTGGATTGTTTTGAGTTAACACACTATTTCTTGAATTCTATTCCCTTTCTTTCCTTTTGTTTATGGGGTGCAATAAATTCTTATTTTTTCCTTTTCTTCATTTTACAAGGTAAAAACTGTACTTAATGCCTCATCTTATGGGTATAAAAATGGAAGTTGATGGAGTACACTGTTATGATTTATATGTCTTCACCCAGAACTGTCTGTGTATTTAATCCCATAGTGAGGCTATAATGTCTCTATAACTACCATTTATTTCTGAATAAAATTATTTGATGCAAGAAATATATAACTTTGGGGGTGGGGGAACATTACAACACAGAAAATGAAGAAAGGCTAGAAACAGATTAATTATCAATGTGCAACAGTCAAACTATCTGAAATCAGACTTCGTATTTCAGTATACGTTGCATATTGGTTTTGTCTTGGTGCTTTTCCTCTCTGGAGCATTAGCCTGAGGGAACAAAGATGATCCTGTAGCTGATTACTACCTACATACAAGCCTTTCTTTTTTAAGCTTTGAAATACTGGACTGTCAGAGGAGGCAATCTCATAGCCTGTTAATTTTCTAGCTAGTAATGGGGTGGGAAGGCACCAAAAGACTTCAGTTCAAGTAGGAAACTGCTAAGCTGTTAATCAAAGCACTCAACATATAGCTTATACTATCTCTGTACACAGTTGCTCACTCAAGACAATTTACCTTCAGTAAAAATACTAGCATTATCCTCTCAGCAGTAGGAATACACAGAACCATAATAACAATTAATACAATTAGCTGGGGAATCAGAAGTTACAGAAAAGCCCTCCAGTTAGACCAGGGGGAGCAAAAAGTCCAGGTTTCAGATGGATCACCATCAGTGTGTGCAAACAATTATATTACATGATTATCTGCAACAAGAAAGTGAATGTAATTTCTAGGAAGTTCTTATGAGAGAAAAGAAGATATCAAAGGAAATATTAGGAAGACACAGAGAAGGTGGAATAAATATAATACTGTTCATGCATTTCTAAGACTCAAGTAACATACTGTACAAATGAAAATTCCTAACTCATTTCTTCTTTAGTTGTTTCATCTTTGTATTGCCTCCTGCAAAATGAAACTCCATTGACCTGTACCTTCTACTTTAAAAATATGAATAAAGAGAGATTGACCTCTCTTACTGGCATTAGCCCACACGCATTCAATGACTACCATGTAATGAACTGCTTAGACAGATTCATTTAGGTTGGAAGGAACCACCAGAGAACATTTACACCAACCCTCTATTCAGTGTAGGTCCATTTAGATCCAGCTGCTGAAGGCAGTGGCCAGTCAAGTTTCAGATATCTCCATGGATGGAGATTCCACAACCTCTCCAGGCAACCTGTTGCAGTGTTTGACCAGTCTCGGGGCAAAAGGTTTTCCCCTTGCACTGGGATGGAGTTTCCCATATTCTAACTTCTGGTCACAGCCTCTTGTCCTTCCATTCTGCTCCTCTGAGAAGAGTCTAGCCCTGCCTTCTCGACATGCTCCTGTTAGGTAGTCATAGACAGCAATGAGATTCCCCCCACTGCATTAGCGTTCTCTTCTTAGGATGGAACAAACACATCTCAGCCTCTCCTTTTACATCATGTCCCCCAGCCCCCTAAGCATCTCAATAGACCTCTGATGCACTTGCTCCACTATGTCAATGTCTTTTCTGTGCTGGGGAGCCCAAAACTGGACACACCACTCCAGAGGTGGTCCCACAAGTGCCAGATAAAGGGAAAGAACCATCACTTCCCTCCACCTGCTGGCTATCCTCCTCCTAACGTAGCCCAAGATGCAGCTGGCCTTCTTTGTCAGAAGGACACACGGATGACTCGTGCAAATCACTGCCCACAAGGACCTCGGGTCCTTTTCTACAAATCTGCCTCCTAGCCAGTCAGTGTTGCCCTGTGCTGTTGCATGGGCTTATTCCATCCCAGATGGAGGACTTTCCATTTGCCTTTGATGAGTTTCATAAGGTTCCTGACAAGCCATTTCTGGAGCCTGACAAAGTCCCTTAAAGAGCAGCCCTGCCCTCCAGTGTACTGACCACTCTTCCCAATTCATATAATCCGCAAACTTGCAAAGGATGCACTCTATCCAGTCATCCAAGTTGTTACTGAAGACAAGCATGGTTGGCATCAATGCCTGAGGCGTGCCACTCATAATCAGTTGCCAGGTGAGCTTTGTACCAGTGATCACCACCCTTAGAGCTCAATGGCTGAGATAATTTTCTACGCACCTTACTATTTATCCAGTCCATAGCTCACCAGTTTGGCTGTAGGAATACTAGGTAGACTGTAAAGGCCTTGCTAAATTCAAGGTATACAACATCTACTGCTCTCCCCTTATCTGCTCAGCTAGTCATCTCATCACAGAATGGAATGCAGATGTCACTCCCAGACCACACAGCACAGAGGATATACAGGTAACCTAAAGAAAGCTCATCACAGATGAGGAGTGGCCAGAGTACACAGGAACCAGTTGCTCAGCAACTGTTTCCAACTCATACAAACTAGAAAAAAAATAAAAATCCAGAAATCTGGGAAGCCATAACCAGCTCCCTGCTGGCTTTGTATTTTCTTCTGAAAGTTTGTGAGGAAACTTCCCTTTCCCCAAGGGTTCTGCTCATTGCAAACACAATGCCCTCTAAAATTAAAAAAAAAAAAAAAAGTTGCTGTTGGTGTAGCAACTTCTCATGCAAATGCAACAACACTGGAAGCTCAGAGGTACAAGATTTAGGGTATACATCCTCGTCACTAATTGCCTGAAATGAACAGATTTCTTCACTGAAATACACAAAGCTTGTTGAAATTTTTGCCACATTAAGTTGCACATAGATTTTTCTTTCCAATGCCATGTGAAAAAGGTGTCAAACCAAAAATGTTCCTCTGTCATCATGTGATTCATCATAGCACAAACTTACGTTCACAGCTCCTGACAAGCTCTTGAGTTTCGCTTTCAGTTGCACGGCTCCAGAATGAAACTATCAAAGAAAGAGAAGCAAGCTGCCCTAGGATTTCAATGTGCATAGGTGATGCCACTGAAAGTATACTAATGCTAACTGCTTGTGATAATTTTTAAAACAAAAAAATTGGTGAGGTGATAGTAGAGACAAATGGATTTTGAAACTCATCCATACGCACTTCACGTAATGCTAAGTTTTGTAGAACACTATGCAAGGATGTCCCATATGTCAAATTGCAGAACAGGCTCTGACGCTACCAGTTTCATACAATTTAGTAACAAGCATTTCAACTTCAACTGTTTCTAGTGACTCAACAAGATGCTTGAATATCAGCCTGTCTCCTCTGTTTTCCACAGCCAGCCATCTTGAGTTACCATAATACTCTAGATTTATCTGCTGATTATTTTTGATTAACAGCAGTGTTAGCAGCAGTCCCAATGTTGTGCTGAATGAGCAGTTTTCTTCTTAGCCTTACTTTTCAGGAGTTCATATATTTTTCTAAGAGCGTGTAATACCTGAAGATATTTAGTATCTTTCAAATGGGCAGAAGGGGAAAAAAAAACCCACCTCTTAATAGGCTCAGACCTTTACGGAATTGATAGTTTCACAAAACCCAAAGAAAAATTAATTTGTGCAAAACAGGGAAACTTACTTCCTTCCATCTACTGGCAAAATTTCAAAGAAAACCCTTTCTAGTACTTGCAGCTATGGTCCATGGTCCATAAGGACTATGAATCATTCAAAGTATTTTATCTTAGAAATAGATAGTTTTAACTAACAGAGGAGTGTAGCATTGAGGAAGTGCTTCTATTCATCTACACAGTTTTTAACCAAGAGAGGAATGTGGTATTGAGGATATGTTCCTAATTCATCTAGACAGTTCTAGATCACAATCATCTCTTGAAGCTTTGATGCCTATCAATTGCTACTTAGAATGACAGGAGAAAGGGTATTAGATTTTATTACTCTTTATTCTTTTGTTATAAAGAAAGTAAGAAAATGGGAAGCAAACAAAAATTTCAGCATAATTTTGTAGGTGGAGAAATTTGAAAGAAAAAGAAAAAGAATAAAGCAGTTTATATGTTCAAGAATAAAAGTTGTCAGTAAAAATGCCAACAGTATGTAAATCAGGGACAAGTCATGGTTGTTGTGGGAAACCATAAATTTGAAATCTGTCACTTTGTGTGTTCCAAAACAGATGTTCAGCTGCTATAAATCAGCAAAGCTCCCTGACCCTTAACTTCTTAACCACAGGATTGTGCCGAGGATTTTTTTTGCACAGAATTTGGTTAAAAGTAGCATTATTCTAGCCATTCTAAGAACTACAACACCCTCTAGTGGGCAAAGAATTTTTATTCAAATATAGTAAACCAGTTAATTTCAATGATCTGAAGCAACCACTGGTTGCATTCTTCAAAACGTCGAGCTTGGGTGTATATGGGCTATACAATAAACTATACATAAGCTATAATGATCTATAAAATCCTATGATTTATTTTGGTGTGATGATAACATTCCATAAAGAGGAAGTAGGAATTCATCTTCTGATGAAAGAAAAGACCCATCTCAAATCAATTCTGAAGTTACAGTAACTTACTCATGACCTCCCTTTCCCTGAAGTTTCTCATATGATGGGTGCTTTTCTCAGTATTGCCCAGCATTTCCTCTGAACAAACCATTGCTCCCAATATGGTTGCTCCTTGTGACTCTCTTGTCCTTGCATTCTTCCTTATGTATTCTTAAAATGTCACAAGTATGTGATACTTTTGCAGAATGCATTGCAGACACAAATGTGTCACAGGCCCAAGGAACTCACAGACTCTTGCGGAAATCGTATCAATATGAAAGTCGATGGGATTTTCAGCTACCTCTGTGAAAAGAGATGAAATAATGAATTTTCATAACAGATCTGAAGGACAAAATGTCATACAGGCAGAAATAGATCATTCCTAGAACAAAAAAGCGGTAACATTTATATTAATACTTAAGGAGACAAAACAATAGTTAAGGATGGAAAATTAAACAAAAGGTAAGTGTCATTAAACATAAGTACTGTAGATGAAAAGGAGATGAGAACATAAAGAGAGGAGTACCACTGTCAGGCATTTAGAAAGGAGGAATTTGAAATAGAAAACCTGAGAAAGTAAGAAAAAGAATTTAGAAAGCAAGACACTTAAATGGGCAAATGGTTTTAATTGCCACACTTAGAGAATGAGGTTCCTGTCCCTTTAGTACAGACTACTTTCTGAGTATGTTCATTTTCTCGTATCAGCAATCTGAACCTCTTCATTCTGCATCCTTCCAACACATCATCTGCTTCAAAACAAAACTTCCCCAGCAAACCTAAATTTTCCCCAATCTCTCCAAGACAAAAAGTAAAGCTGGTCTAAACAATTTGACAGAAAACTGCAGGAAACCAGTCCTTTTGCAAAACTGGAACTTTCCCATCCAATTGTGACTAAACTATGTGTATTTAATTCTTTTAACATTTCAATACAATTAATATATTTCAGTTCGGCTTTACTGAAATAAAATAATTCAGTCTTTTGTTTCAAATAACTTTTCATTTTTAAATGTAGTTCACATTACTAACATTGATGACTCTATATGCCTTTCAAAAATTTAACTGCATTACTAGCTCTTTTTATCTTTTCTTCTCTGCATTGTCACTGCTAGGTAAACTCTGCAATTAACTAGAGGGTAATGACTGCACAGAAAGTTATTAGCCCATTCATGTCACACTAAGTTTTTCTGAGACACTTTTAAGTAATAATGCCAGAGATAAAGTATTAGCATCACTGTGTTGGTACTTGACATTCTTCATTTAATTATATCCCTAACAGTCTTAATAATTACAGACTTTTTCTTGCCAATTACAATGCCAATTTTTTTTCTTTTTCTCCCAAAAACCTGCAGTCCATAATCCAAAGGCGTTTTCTGTGAGGCATACACTCAGTGACCATATAAGGATAACGGAGGTTTAAATTTTACGTGTGTCTGTAAGATCATTGTATTTGAAAATAATAGAAAATCTCAGTATGCTTTCGGAAAGAAAAAAAAGACTCATCTTTAAACAACGTGAAAATGCCATGGTAACTTGCAAAAAGTGAATAAATGACTTTCTAAAACAGTCCATTTTCTGTCATACTTTTTTTCTACACTTACAAATCTTAAATGAAATGCAACAGAGATTAGAATCATTATGTTCTGATGTAGCTTGTACTATGAATATAGGGGTATTCACTCATCGGTGTTTCTGCGAATAATGGAGTTACAGCTCCAGCAGTTTTAAACAGCTTACCTAAAACTAAACTATTGTCTATAGCATTAAGATACTATATACATGGTATATATGCAAGAAAGAACTCTTTTTTAAAGTGCTATATTGACGATCACAGAAAGTTGTGATTCTCCAGGAATTCCTTCCCATTCCACAGGGATGTCAATCCCAAACATTAACATCCTCAGGACAACCTGTAGCAAGAAAGTGCTCATTTTCTCTTTTCTACCATTTTCTGACCAGTAGGAGTCAGTCCTCCAAGAACTTTTTTAAAATCTAGCACTAATTCATAATTTAAAAAGAGAAAATAAGAGACATCAGAGCTTTCTGTTTCTTAGACTTGGAGTCTACCTTCTCAGATAATCTGGTGCTGATGCACAGGTCAAGATACAAGTTTTACCCTCTTCTCAAAATACAGAGGCCTAAGGAGAGAGAAAATGAACCATGCAAGTCTCAGGGCCATACTATGTCCCTTGGCACCTGAAGAATTTAATTTTTGTGCCCCAATTTCCCTCCCCATCTTCCTGATAGCAGAAAGCAACTTACTCTGCCCATTCCCTGGATGGGGGGCCTTTTCTTCTCCAGGCAACAAACCCTGCAGGGCTACTCCAATTCAGGATGGGGACACTGAGCTGACGAGCACGACATTATGTTCTTGTCACTTCCATATAGTGTCTCACTGGCAGACCTAAGCAAAAAACAGGGATCAGTGTCTCTCCCCCACCACTTTGTCATCACTGCTACAATTATCTTTACCTCTTAAATGAGAGCAAGTTGGAAGAATCGACGTCAGCCACAGTCCAGAGCTTATCTCTTCTGCAACAGAGCGAGTAATCTGCATTTTGTAAACAGGCAACATTCATTATTCCCCAGACACAAACGTGCACAAAAATGGAATTTTGAGTAGGATTTTTGATATCAAAATTCATTCTCAAAAATCATCCTGAGAGCAAACAGGTATGCAACACTTCGTGTTGCACTATAAATAAAGTCCAGATACATTTGCAACAGTAGGAAGTTAGGTATCCAAACAACAGATAGACAACTGAACACTTCTGTGATTTGGTTCAATGGCTTTTTCGAGCCCACCACCACATTTCAACTTCTTAACATTTTTTTCTGTATAGACCTGATGGTCTGGTTTTTATTTTGAGGGGAGTAGGTAATTAAAAGAAGGGAACTGTAGAAAACTTTAATTGTAACACTTAATTCCACCTCCTGTCTAATGTCAGATCTACTCAGTTATACACCACCACTGTGATTCCCCTTTGGAGCTGTATGCACCAAGTCGCATGGCATTTGTTAACATACTTGTTTTTCCTACCATCCAAGCCAGACAATGCATTTTTAAAGACACGACAAAGCTATTTTAGTGTAGATGAACTTTACTGAGATTTGTGTTTGGCACCGTTTTGGCATTGTTTGGCAAAAATGTACAATGTCTTTAACTTCTATTGCTGTCTGTCAACAGTTCATAGCAGTAAGCCCATAAACTCTCAATTAATCCAAAAACTTTCATAAATAGGTTTAATCCTTAAAAAGTACATGAAGTAAACCAAAAGGGGCTGCACATGTATAGAGTATATGCTTATGTTCTTTAGCTTCTCCTTCTGTGTAGTGGAGAACTGTTCTAAGATGTTACATACTGAAATCAACAGAATCAAGCTAAACCAAATGAGTTTGGATTAGAGACTAGAAGGGAGAAAATGGTAGTTGCTATGTTTTCCTAAAAAACGAAAACCACCAAACCAGCCTGCAGAGGGAATTAACAGCATTTCACAGAGAAAAAAAATATGGGAATAGTGTGTATTATTTAAGAGGAAAAAAGGAAAACTTGCAGGTATTTTTAAAAGTGCCCGTTAAGTTACCAAAGCAACCGCATGATGGCAGTCTAACATTAAAAAAAGGAAAAACACTTGCATTTAATAGAAACTATTTGAGAAAGTAGTTCAAATATGTGCATACTACTCACGAATATATCCAAACAATGCTGTAGAGCAGTGTTTTTTAATTTTTCTTGATTTGCATACCTCTAAACATTTTAATGAGGTAAAGACCCAATATGCAGAAGTTTGCCATTTTCTCTCCCATGAAACCCTGACTTTATAATAGTCAGTACATCCCGGAGTCCACAGAAACAAGATTTAAACACCAGTTTCATAATTTTAGAAACTACTATTTCCATTTATTAGTGTTCTGATGTGCACACTCTTTGTTCAGACTCCAATCCACATACGTTGTTTCTGAAATACAGTATATATAAATCATCCCGATATTAGACCTGAGCTCTTAGTTTCTTCTTTAGTGAACAAAACCACCAACCTGAAAAAACAGAAGACCCAGTACATTCCCAATTCCAAAATACCAGTTTTCTTGTATGCTTTTCTCCTAGTCCTCCTTTTTAGTTTCCTCCTCACTAACTGCAACCCAACTATCTACAGAAATTCACACACGTATCTTCCAGTCCAATTCTTTGGTATGCAACATGTTACTAGCTTATGAATGCCCAAGACTTAGAAGAGGATCAGTGAGAGATCAAGTCATAACTGATGACATCCATAGTCTCATTTGCTCATATTCATTGGTGTTTGCTACAGCTGACTATACGGTTTGCCTTTTATGATTTGTATTAGTGAGGCTTGTGATTTCAGTGGCATTTCCAAAATAACTTCCTAATGCTTCTCCTAACCAGCACATGGCAGATTGTTCCAGTTGGCACATATACCCAAAATTGCTCCCTTGTTCCCAGATTCATTAATTTTTATTTGTCTCTATTGAACTCCATGTGCTGTACGCCAACCAAATCAAGACGGGTCAAATTGCCTTACATCTTGTGCATCACTACTGTCTTTGCTTTCGTCAGTATAGTGAGTAACTCTGAAGACATGTTTTCTCATATCCGTGTTCAAATTATATGGAGCAAATTAGCAATATAAGAGCTATACAACAGTCAGTAGCTGGCCATTTTAAAAGTGAAATAATGTTTACACAACATGGGGCATTAACATAAAACCTCACAGTCACTGCTACACAACAAAACTGCTACTACACCAAAACGTCGCTATTTGTCATTCTAACTCAGGTTAGAAATATAGATTGAATTTAACTTGTGATATTGTGACTTTACAGGAATATTAGCTGCTAGCTCACCTGTGCGTCTATAATCACAGATGCACGGCTGATAAGCATTTTTCCACTCTATGATGAGAAAGCAAACCTGTTGGTGCTTATTTAGAGCGCATTAAACTGCAGCACCTCTTCTGGTTCACAATTCCCGAACTTTTCCTCACATGTGATTCAGTGTGAATACCTGTTTGCACCCATGAAATCCAAGGGCACTCTCATTCTAATTAAATTCCTATCGACAATGCCCAAATGATGATCCAATACACCAGAGTGAAGTGGAGATTTTCCAGCCCTTTGGTGCCTCTCGGTGGTGACATCCAACTCCTCTTCCATACAGCAGTGGCCATTGTCCAGTTGTAGATTTAGCATCCTTGTTTTACAGTGTCTTCTCCCCTCAATTCCCCACTTATGCACTGAATTGTTTTTCGGATTGCACCCCAAGCATCCATGACAACATAAGTTTGCTTCCTCAGAACAAGCCCAGCAGCTTGAAGAAATGGGCTAAAACTTACTTGCATTTCTTTCCTCCTCCTCGTAAAGCCTTCCTGTCAATGGATAGTCTGAACTTTGTTGAGCTAGCTGACTTATGCTTGCACCATCACACCATTTTGGTATACACACTTCTCTCAAATACTTGAAATATTTAAAATGTATATTCAATACACATTAAAATATATATACTGTGGTATTTTCCTCCTGCTCATGGGATGTTTACAATTTCAAGCATGCTATACCTAGTATTAAACTCAAAGTACTACATCTACAAGAAAACTTGCATTTTACTGCACAATTGATTCAAAACACACAAAAACTAACAACATGATGGCCTTTAAAGTACAGAACATGATTTTGTTGTTATGATGCCTTTAATTCTAATTACATTCTTCCCACTTGTTTGGAGTTACTGTTTCTTTATGCTAAAAATCAAAAAGTGTCCATTATAAGCACTACTTACGTAAATCCAGAATCCATTCTGTTAATCAATACTGAAGGAAATTGATGGCTTGTCAGTAATTATTCAGAAAATGCTTATTTGTGCAAGTATTTGAAAAGCCTTAAAAATCAGAGTACAACCACACCATCTTCTGATCAATTTGTAGTATGACATGACAGAAAACTTACAAATACCCTGATATTGGTTATTTTCATACTTAAATCAGAATGACTGCATATGTAACAGTCTCAATCTCCATAAAAGCAGTAAGTGTATGATGAAGCAGGTAAGCACAATAGTACAGCTCAATTTCATCTGTATGCCACATGAAGAACTCCCAGGTGGCATATGCAATAGTTTCACCTCGAAAACTTTTGAGTGCTTTTTTCTAAGAGAACATCCTTAATGCAGTGGTCAGTGGTAATGGTTACCACCCTTTTGAAGTATTTTGTTTAATAAAGCCTATGTTAATCTTGTGCACAACACTGATCACAAAACCTCCACGATGAATTCCCATTCGAATGGCAATTATCTCTCAGAAAAAATGGTAATTATCTTTTATGAAAATACCCGGTCTTTATTTCTAGTATCTCTACTGGAAGAAAATAATTACTAAATTAGATAAACAGACTTTGTTTTCCAAATCAGAATCTTTTCAAGTCTGTGGCATGTCCACCTAACACCACTCCTAAATAGTTTAAGAAAATCGTATGACTACCTTTCCTTCTTCATTTCAAAGTATTGCCTGAATACAGGTACTGCCAGGTAAGAGAGCTGCTTCTAAAATAGCAAAAATATTTCATGTATATATGCAAGCACTACATTTTACCTATATGTTAGGCTAGCGCTTCCACAAGACACTGTGCAACAAATACGTAAAGGAAGCTCTCTAAGTACTTATACTGGTATGATTACAAATTCCCGAGATCTCTTGGTATATCCAGCCCGTATGCAAGATTAGGAGTCTTTACACCGACTACTATCTGCTTCACGTTAGGCCTTAAAAGCCCATCTTCTCCAATGCCACTATCTCCTCACCAACTCCTCTCCGTTCCGCTCAACGTTTAAAAAACCGCCCGGGCCGGCCCGTACCGAGCAGAGCCCAAACCGGCAGCGCAAGTAGCGGCAGGGCCAAGCCCCAGAGGGCGAGGGAAGGCCAAGGGGGAGCTGCTGGCTGACAGTGCGGGCTGCCGGTTGGGTTCGCTGCTAACCGGCACGGCGCTCCTCGCTCTCTCTGCCGGCCGCTAAACCTCCCCGCCCGGCCTCCCACCCCCCTACTTCCGGCACCGGCGGAAGCACCAGGGCCTGCTGGGGAAACGGAAAAAGGGAAGCCGCCAAGCATGCGCAGATCCCATCGAGGCTCCGCCCACC
>VYZV01020011.1:1931-23237 GCA_013401275.1 Pandion haliaetus
TACACACAATTTATGGTTCAACAATTAGCTTAGCACATTTGACAGTGCACTGCCAAGTGAAACAAATTTGGTCTTTAAAGCACACAATTTTTTTTTTTTTGGTAGACATTTTCCAACCAGCTGTGCTCTTAAGGTCTTTTTGATTCTAACTATGTAAGAAACTCCTGCTAGGACTAATGAGAGTCTTAAAAGCCCAGAGAATTTACTTCCTAGGTTTATTTTTCAGTGCCTTTCAAACAAAGCATTGGAAGAAATTTGAAAGTGCTTCACTGTTATCTTGAAAAGATCAGACAAAATGTCCAGACAGCTTCTCTCACTGAAATTTTGCTTGCCATGATATCGCTGCATTTAGCAAAAAGAGCCAACAAGTGTGTACTGGGAAATAGTAGAGTTCACTTTGGACAGCCAGCTATGTGGACACATGTTCATGATAAGAAATATCACAGTCATTTATTTGATTTCAAGTTACTCCTGGATTTGTAAGGGTTAAGATCAGAAGAGCAATTATGGTTCCGATTTGAGAAATTTTTTTCTGTGTTTATCAGTGTAATAATAGAGCCCTGGTGTAGACTTTAAAGGCTTCTCAGTGTTTCTGTAAGGGAGGAGAGAATTATTATTGCAATTTGAAAGGTGATGACATGAAGACATTTAGGGCACTTTACTTACATAATGTGATATCATTTTTCTTAAATCCTCAAGGTCTGTTGTTTGCCTTAGTAAATTTTTAGTGCTACTTATAAATAGGGACTTAGTACATAAACACTTGATTTGTAGGTCCCAGCTAGACTACTCCCTAGGTAGCCCAGGAGGAGCATGACCACAGTGGTACCCAAGGAACCAGTGCTCTGAGAAGGGCACTTAGGGACAGAAAACAGCAGTACAGGAATTTATTTTTCAGCAATAGAGTCATGGTTAGACATCACACCTAAGTTATGTGAAAGACAACAAGTATCTTCAGCTGTCTGAATTTATGTACCTTGAGTGTAAGAAACAGCATATGAATATTGGTTATCTTGTTCACAGTTTTGTATTTAGGGGCTTGACATCCACTGAAATCTCACTTTGGGCTGCTTTTTTATATGAGGAATCTAACAAAATATTAACATGACCGTGCCCAGTGTAAGTCTCAAAGAGTACCAGGGCTGAAGAGGTTAGTATTTTAGCCTGCAGGAAGGGACTGAACTGCCTGTGTTCAGTACTATGCCATAGAAATACTCTTTCTGAAAAGGGGTGGCCTGCTGAAGGTAAGAACAGGAGGTAAGAGAAAGAGACCCACCCGGTTTGTTGTTTAGAGGCTGCTGCTCTGGCCAGTTTGCCACTGTGTGAGGCAAGCAGAGGACAGATTTTTCAGGATCAGGGAGGATCACTCAAGAATTGAATCCAGGGGTCTCCTTGTGGAAAGATTTGGGATACCAACTACGAAAGCAAGCATTGCAGCAGCTTGTAGGGCCATTAAAAAAAAAAAAAAAACAAACAGGGAACAGCAGAGATCCTGTAAGTCATCACAAAAGTGGTCAGTGTGACTTTTCAGAGCAGGAGAAATGGGCAAGCTTGGACTGCAAAACAGAGCTGCAGTCATCAATTTTGGCAGCAAGCCAGAGGATAAAAAAATGTTCTGTACTCATAGAGAGAAAAGAAATTACTACGCCTCCTGGGTTTTGATATGGGACCAAAGGACTCCTGCCCTTTTTATGATCCGTGTAGTTGATTGCTGCGAAGCAATATGGATAAATAACTGGGCAGTGTAATAACACCAACAAATCCTTACCCTAAGCGATACACACGCAAGGTACTTGAGTGACATGAATTAGCTGGGGTGTATATTCACCTACAAAGGGATTTTCTTCCAGAGTGATGGAGGCATTGCACAAAATGGAAAAAACTTGCCCAAAATAATAATTTAAAAGAGTTTGTGTAAAAACAAATAAAATGTGAATTGAAGAGGTCTGATTATCAGTTCAATATACATTCCAAATACAATTCACAGCTGATTTAATGAAGTGAATCTGTCTTTTCTCTTTGGATGGTGCCCTATACTTGCTGAAATGAATTAGGTCTTCCTGCTGAGGGAATCCTTTGGAACTGAGCTTATTACGCTGAGTAAAATATCCCCTTTCCCTGATCCTTAGATATGCTGTTGTTATGCATAAGGGACAAAATAAGACTTGAGAATGAGTTGTAAGAGCATGAAAGACTAAAAACTTACTTAAGCCTCCTAAACTTTATCATAAAAGTACATGTTCATGTATTTTTATTAACATTGGAGATGTCTGTGGTTACAAGAGTACAGAAAAGTTAAAATGAGATTTAAGAAAAACTGAATAATTAATACACCTTGTAATAACAGGGGAAAAGGTTTCCATGCATTAGCCTGTGTTGGGGGAAAAAAAAATATTCTTAGTTGAGAAAAAAGAGTTACAAATAGTAGGTAATTTGCACATTGGCTGTTTAAATTTACCTAGAGTTTCTTTTGCTCCAGAAAAAGTGCAAGGGCTGAACTGTAAGCAAACCCACCTGCTACTCATCTGCATGCATCACAATCCTAGCACGGATTTATAAATGGTAAGGAAAAGTATCTCTCATGAGGAGAGAAAGTCATTGAAAAATTCAGAATAATAGGAACATTTGAGACTATTATGCTCTCTTTGCAGATAACAGAAAACGATGTAATTCATCTAACAAGTCAATTGATGTGAATTATTCACCACCAGAGCATTGCTGGTGGCACATCCGCATGGAAAGTGGGTTGCAGTGATACTCTACCCCAGTCTAGCAATCTAGCAGGGCACATTAATGTGGGTGCTGAGCACTGCCGTGTGAACCCCTTGAGTGATGGATGGTTTTTCCATAGGGTAATTAAGATTTGCACTTCTTTCCTCCCCAAAGTATGATTTTCAGCACAAATGGGAGTTTTGGTGCTTTGCCTCACACAGGCTTAATCTTCCTTTTAAGTGAGGAAATACTTTTGCAATTCTTTATTTATACGTGACTGCTTTTTTCAGCTTCTAGGGTATAGTGTATAAAGGGTTTGGCTTCAGTTTACTTTCCTGGGCTTTAGTCTGCTCTATGGCCAACACAGTTTGCTGGTGCAATAGTTGGAATGTTCCTGAATATACTCCATGAGTGAATATCATACTGTTTGATCATCATTTGTTAAGACTTCAGTTACATTTGCAAAAGGATAAATCCCCCTTTCCCCCTTGCACAGGGGCTCTGTCCCTCTGTGCTTGGGATTGGTTGCAGCCAAGGTGTTATGGAGCAGTTGAGCGTGGAGGACTTCATGGAGCATCTGGCAGAACCATTTTTTTAAGCTCTTCTCCTGGAACCAAAGCAAGTACTTCCTAGAACCAGGCAGGAAGTCTTCAACCAAGCAGAAGTCCTGCTGGGTGGTGAGCACCAGGACATGATTTACACAAGGATGAAGATGACCTCAGGTTCTCGTATGGGCTCCTGAAGGACTAGTCCCATGGATTCACTAGCCTGGCTTCAATGCAGTGAGGTCTGGTAAGGTGGGGTCTGGTAAGTTCTTCTGGTCTCAACATAAGAAAGCAAAAATCATGAGGTAGACTGTGAAATACTTGTGGTACAGTAATCCGATGCAGCTGGTGAGAGCTGAGTAAGGGCCTGATCATATACACTAGTTTGTCACCATCTGCATGTATAATTTCTTTGGCAGCTTATTGAACTTTTTCCTGCTTCCAGTAGTGGAAATGTGTGATGAAGACTGAAGGCTAACTAGATGCAAAGCTCTGCTAGTAAGAACACACTCTCCCATTTACATTGCCTCCTCACAATATCAATACCCTCCCCACCATGACTTCCCTCCTGTCAGCAAAGCAGCTAAGAGAAAGTAACATGCACTGAAGAAGTTGTTAACCTCTGTGCCCTGTTCATTTATCAGTCAAACAATAAAAGCCAGTTAGGACCCTTAATTTTAAACAACTGACCCATCAAAATCCTAAGAGCATATTCTCAAGAATATTTCTTCTGAAGGAATGAGGAAATGTAATTACATGTTGCCAGACTCCTTGCTTTCAATGCTTCATTGTACCTTGGTGGACAGTGGGTACAGAACTGTTACAAAATTCATCTTACATACCAAAAGAGATATGCAAGTTTACTAGCAAGCAGAGCAACTACTGGCTCTATAGCTTCTGGTATCTAACTCAAAAATTAATAGCTGTGGATAAGATTAGAAGAGGGGAAAAATAAAAATAAAATAAAAAACAAAAGGAGAAAAATAGGATATTTTTTGGAAGAGAAATTACAGATAGCTTAAAATTTTTGTGACCTATTTTAAATGTTTGACTGAGTTTTATTGAAATGTGGAAGAAAGATTAAAAGCAAGCAAACAAACAAACAAGAAACAGTGGTAATAGAAAAGTTTAAATATAATTGCTCACATTCCAATGGAAATGTCTTAATTTAAAATGACATTTAAACAGTCCCCTCCACCCACACTGTTCAAAACTGAAATCCAAACACAACAGCATTATGTTAATTTCACTGCAAGTGAAATTTAACACTGAACAAGAACAGAAAGGTATATTTTAATTTCAGTAACAGAAATGAAGCACAAAAATGGTAAACAGAACATAAAATGACTTAAATATATAAATTACTTAACAGTGATAATACAAGAGCTGTTAGTTAACACATGGAAGAGATTGTGCAGGAATATGTTACCGATGAAAGGAATATTAGACAAAATATATTTCATCAATAAAAAAATCCCTCTTCTTTTAGAAAGGCTCATGTGCTCCTTCCTCTTTTAAATTGTGAGAAAGACATAGATTTCTAATTCAATTAATAAAAAGCAGCAACATAAAATGCTTTCCTACTCTGCATTGTCCGTGCAAAGTCCAGTTGTCACCCACTCTTTGGCTAGTAGACCCTATACTGGTAGAGATAGTAAACCTATGACAGATGACAGCAGGTGTCTGGGCTGTGCAGATTGACTTCAGAAAAGTAAATAGATGAGTGACACACAGTGTAACATGATTCATTTGCTCTGATATGCTACTTCTAAAATGGTATGGTTAGAGAGAGCATGCAAGGAAATTACTTCTGGGAATCTCAGGTCAATATCGGTGACTTTTTCTGAGGCAGCATCTTAGCTTCCAGAATTGTTTTTAGTTACACCCTGATGCACAGAAAACTCACTGCTGTTTTGTACACATCACTGAAAGCATGGGAGTGCCCCTATGCAAAATTTTGCATAAACAAAATAATAACATAGGATATTCTCCCTAGCTTTAAACTTTACTCACATCCCCACCTAAGCTTTAGTGGATAATTGCATTTTGTTCACTGTAAAGAATAAAAAAGAGCAGCAGAGGGGAAAAGGAAGAGAGGTTCAAGATCCTCTTCCCTAATATGCTGTGCAAATGATGCAGTAAAACCCACAGAAAATCGTTACTTCTCTCCTCTGGTAATGCTGTATTCCCAGCTGCTGCAGACTCTGCTCTGAAATCACTTGAAACTGCAGCTCAGAAGAAGTTATGCTGGTAATTCTGATACCTCTTCCCCTGAACTGCACGCATGCTTTCTGGAAAGGACAGGGTGAAATGACTTCCGGGACCATACACAGGTAAGGCCTAACATCTAACAGATCAGCCTGTGTCCTACTTAACACTCACCTGACATCAGTGGAACTACTCATATACTGCTGTGCTTTCTTACACCCAAAGCATTCTTACCCAAATTCTTAGATGGCCTGATTCTGCCCATTTTTTTAATTACCTAACATAACCTCCCCCCCAAAATAAAACCCAAACTCTATCATCTTTTTAAAACTGAAACTTTTTCCTGACCACCTAGCTCTCTTTGATACCTGGTCAACTTTCATGACTATGGGTTCTGAAGGATAAGTATCTTGACCATAAGTATTTTCATACCCCTGAAGTGAGGAAATGCCGTTATCTGCATTTCACAGGCAGAGGGTCGATGTCACACAGGAGTTGATGGAATGGTCTCCTTTCTGAGGCTGGATTCTATATTTTATATTCTATAGTCTGAATACTGGGTGAAACTTGTATCTCTCCATATTTGTCTCTGTTCTAAAATACACTGCAATTCTTCATTTATTTATACTTATTTTCTTTCTCATTCTTGTTAGTTGTTCGAAAAGATTCAGTTCATGCATTGTGTAAGTTGTGGCCCATAATTCAATTTCAAACAGCCTTCCACCGGAATGGGAGACATACTTACTGGTTTTTGTTGTTTGCATGAGTAATTTGTTACTGGTTTTCCCTCTGACTAAAAAGGCACAGTCTTTAGGATCAGTGTCACTCTGTGATTATGAGTCAAAATTTTTCTTCTGTGAGTATTCTATAACATCAGATATTTTAATAAGCCCCCTTGAAAGATATTTCATAAACTAGGCATAGAAATATCTGAATGTTGAAGAGGTAGAAATGGGAACAAGGTGGCATACTGCAAACTGTCCCACAAATGTGGATCTTGACTGTTCAAGAATTCCTGTACATATATATGTGCTTGGGAGTAGTTTGCAAGACTGGCACCTTAATGCTTTCTGTAAGCTAATTTTTATAAACATTTCTAAATACCTCTCAGCCCTTCTGGTCAATGAATGATATGCGGATGTACCATCACACTTCAGTTTTTTACAGAAAAAATAAGCTTTGCTATGTTTTTCCATAGCAACCACATGCTATTGTAAGGGAAGGAAGCCTGTGTGAAGAGGGGTCTCAGAGAACCTGCTCCAGAAGATGAATTTCACATCCATCCAACAGTCTCCTCTCTATCCATTATCCTGGGAAGCATGGGAAATGCTGTTTACCAGCGCCCACTGTAGAATTGAATACTTGTTGCATTTTTTTACCCATGCAGATTGGTGCCACTAGTCTTGTATGCTAGCACAATAATCCTCTCAGGCCAGAATTAACCCTTGAGATTTCTGTTATTCGAGGAAATTTTTTAGAGCATAACAGATAGTTATGCTGTTGTACTGTTGAAATCTCTTTGGCCAAGCTGGCCACTTATTACTATCTTTCTTCAGAGGCATGTTAAAATCTCTATTATACAGATAATTACTGAGTAATTGTCCTAGGCAAATAATCTCCCAGGTAAAGGGGATGAGAGGGATAGTACCTGTTCAAATTCCAAGAAGTAGACTTCATCATATACACATTCAAATCAACATAAAATGTAACCATTCAGAATTTGTAAATGAAGTCTAGAAACTTCTGTAGTAAACATCCTCTGAAGGTCTTGGTCATAGCCAAGTGCAGATATGAACTTTGTTAGCAGCTGAAGCTGATTGATTCTAGTCATATGAGAAAAAAGTTATACAAAAAGGAGGTGAGGTTTAGGAGAGAAAATAAGTTTTTTGGTTTGCCAATGATTTAACTGGAATCAACATTCTTCTTTCTTTTAACTTCATTTTTCTCCCCTTTTTTATTAAGAATCCTCTCACTGGTGCTCAGATGTAATCAAGGGATTTCTCCTCAGACATTTAGTGATACTGCTAGTAAATTAGCTACAGTTTTAAGGGAGAAAAAAAAGTTTTCCTTAGGCTTGCACTGCACAATATATGGCATCTTGATTAGCACCCAGATTAGTTTAGCTTTCTAATAAAAAGATTCCTGGTTTTCTCTCATGCCATGGGTAGTCCCTGTGCCACATGCACAGTGTACTCGAGCATTTCGGTCAACACCCATCAGGGGCTACAGAGTTCAGAGAAAAAAATGACAAACCTTCAGCAAGACTACTAACTGAACTGACCAAAACCAGCATCCAGATTCTAAAACTTGTTTAATTCTATAATAAGGCTGCAAAGTAATTAATGGACTGTTTTCCTTTCATAGCTCTGGAAACTGAGCACCACTTTGATAGTAAAGTCACAGCATCAGGGAAATAACTCCTCTTTGGTAGCTGAGAGAGAGTCTGGTAGGTGAGGAAAAGTTAATAAGCAGGGCCACCTAAGCAGTGGGGATAATCTTGCTGAATGAATGAGAAAGAATCCAGCACCAGCTTCAGCAAAAAAGCAAGGCATGAAATGCAGTAAGATACAAATTACTTTTGTTTTCCTTGATCTTGGACTTCCGATACATACCTGCTGTTATTTCAGCGTGCCCTTTACATCAGTCTCTGAGGATCCAAACACTTTGATTTAACCTCCTTCAGCTGGTGTTGTACTAATCAACAACCACAGGTCTAATAGCTTCAGATGTTGTAATTCCCACAGCACTGACCACTGACAACCAGACAGGAGAAAACAGGACCCCCGCCTCCAAAAGTGTGGAGAGAGCTGGATGGCCCATTCCTACATGTCATACTCCAAAAGCAGATTCATTTCCTTGTTGAATAAACAGTAAAGATCCTGGTTCAGCAAATGCAACTTTTTTGGTGAATCTTATTTGCCATCTCATGGCTTCATGGAACAAGATGCATCTTATGAAAAGAGAAGGCTGCCCTGCTTACATCCTGATTAACAGATTTGCCATATCAGTTGTGGCAATAAAATTTGTATCCTCTTGCATTTGGCATGTACAAAAATATAAGGCAATCAAGTTCTATCTACCAAAATCTGCGCTGGCAAGGGAACACTCCTCAAGTTTTTCTTTGGCTGCCCATTAAGTCACCAGAAAAAAATCTCATTGCTTTATCACACAGACCCCAAATATACCTCAAAGCAATACTTTCTGAAAACTGTCATTTAATTCTTAACACAAAACAAATAATTTTTTTTTTTTTTTTTTGTCATAGCTAAGTAGCATCTGGAAGCGAGGTATGAAATTGTAGAAAGCACAGTCCAAGGCAGAGACATCATATCAGGTTGTACAGCCCTAATCCCTCTCTAGAAAGCAGACAAGGAGTGTGTCCAGCTGCTAAAGTGGAGTGTTGTGCTGGCACTGCTCCCTTCAGTGACCCACTGTGCCCATCCAGAGAAGACCAGGCTCTCGGGTAGCATCATGAGCAGAGATCATGCAGGTCCACTTTGTGGATGGAGCTAGCATTTAGCTGTGGAGTTGCCTCTGCCACCTTAGTCCCTCAGCAGCCACCTCAGTCCCTCAGCAGCCACCTCATCCTAATGAGCAGCCCCCTTTTTCTACTTCTGCACAGGACAATGTCTGGTGTCCACATGGCTCAGGTCCTCAATGAGGTGAGATGGTAGAGAGCTTTGTGTGTGGTCAAAGGTACTGGATCAAACCCCTCCTGAAGACACTGAGCCACAGATTCAAAATCACTGAGACCTGTTCAAGCACATTTAGCCACAAGAAAGGGGCTAAATACTCCAGGTATACTTCTCAGTGTGAGTCATTCGTTCAGCTCCAGTCTGATCCATTCAGCAGGAAGGCTGCTAAGGCCAAGGTTGTCACTGTTGCAGATATATCAGCAAAGGAGAGGAAAGCATGACTTGTCTCACTCCCACAGTGTGGTCTTGCGGTACAAACACAGACTTCAACATCCAAACCAGGAAACCTTTTTGCTCAGACAGGTGAAATGTTCCTGATACAGAAACAACCTTATGTGATGCTTCCTTTAGGCTCTTAAAGCCTACAGTCCTGACAGTTTAGGGCAATGTAATTTTGAACAGTTTTCAGGACTTTGCTATTGGGCTATTTGGGTTGTTGACTCCATGGGATTCAGTTGTATGACGCTCATCAGTGATATGATAGTTGATGTTTAGCACAGTGCTTCACCTCAACAATATGTGCTGTTTTCCATTCAGGTTCTCCAAAGCCAAATGATTTTATGTATGTGTGTATGTATGTATGTATATATGCATGCATTTATTTAGACTTCTGTAATAACAGACTGTGAAAAGTTCTGTACTTGGTCATACCCAGAAATTATCAGAGGCCTGTTTGAAAATAAAAAAAGAAAATGCATATGCAGTTTTCTTAGCATCTTGGCTAGACTAAGCCTTGCCTTTCATAACATCAGTTTTAAAACAAAAACAGCAACAATGGCAGAGTTTGAAAGAAAAGAAGAGCGGAAGGGCTCTTGTCTTGCAGAGCATGAAAGGAAAAAGAGGTGCAGGTGAAGGGAAAGGAGTGACAAGTATATAGCCTCAATGTGAATAGAAATCTATCAGTGAAGTTAGTTGCTACAAGGCTTATTAGTCTCAGAAGAGTAGAGGGAAATTCAGTGTTGCTATTGCACAGCAATACCAGAGCCAGTTTTAAATGTGCAGAAAGGGTAAATTAGCTGGTGAGGAGCCCTGAAAAACCTTTCTATGATGACTGAGTATCTGAGAAATAAAAAGCATATACTGTGAAAGGCTATATCTTTATGTGGCTTTGTCACTTTCTGTTTATGCCTAGCTTTTTTTTTTTAAGAGACAGTAATGACAGATGCAATCTGTTTGCTCATGGATATACTTGTAAATGCACAAAAACACTGTTTTGAGAAACTTCTCTTGTTCCTAAACTCTTACATCAGGGAAGAAAAACTCAGCATCTGTTTGTATACATACAGGGAATAAATGCATAGAAAAGGATGTAAATATGAATCTAACTAAATAGCTATGGAGAATCTGAAGAAATGTGTTCCTTCATGCCTGAGCAGTACACACTAGTTTTTATTCATTGTCTTTCCAAATAATCAAGGCATCCTTGAGGGTGAATTTGCTTACCCCGTCTCTGCATTGAGAGAAATGAGATGCAGTGAATTTACATAGTTTGGGTTTGACTTTCTGAAAGGGACTGCACTGAAACGATTTCTTTGAGCAGTGTGCTATTGACTAGCTTGCACCATGAGTCACTCACTAACATATTGAGCATGGTGTAGAGCTACAGGAGGGATTGCATTGCGTAAGTGGAGGATGTATCTGAATAATCACCTGAGAGCTGCTTGAGGGCTCCTGTCAAGGAGCTTGATGGGCTCAGAAAATAAGGTGCTCCCTACCCTGACAGCTGCCTTTCCAGCTAGTGATGTTCAGTAACCCTGCCAGCAGTCCACATGGGGACGTGAAACCAAGTGAGTTGTAGCACCATGTTTATCCCTGCCCAAGCAAGTGCTGGGAATCATTGATGGCACAGCGTGTGGGTCTTGCCCTGCCACTACTGCCTTGGCCATGGCCACGGAGCTGGGCTGGGGGAGGCTATACCCCACCCAGACCTCCTCTGAAGGCAGCAGTGTGGAGACCTTCAGTGGTGCTGAGATCTTGCATTGCCTCACTGTGTTAAGGGTAAATTTCACACAGCCTTTACGACCGAATGGATTTAATTTCCACAGTCACAAATCCAGGGCCTTCCACCAGCTCTGCATTCACTTTCAACTTAAATAAATTGGAGCAGGCAGCAGGGCAGGCGAAATTAAACTAGCAAAGGAAAAAAAAATTACTTAAACAGACTGGGACAGTCATTGCTGCCTGCTAGGAAATGTTTTTCTAGGCTTTTATTACCACATACAATCCCTAGTCCCATGTGATTAACAAATTCATCTTGAAACACTGGTGTTGCTTGACTGCAGTTGAAAAATTAAGTGGTATCTTTAAATTCTTGCTCCTCATCTCATTTAAAAGAGATATTTTGCAGCACTTGGATTCTAGAATATGTAATCAGGCTGCACATTTCCTATCGCATCCAACACCTGGCAATCTCCTGTGTGCCGACTGTGCACAGTGCAATGATATGTCTAGAGGAAATTATTTCTATCACCCACATAAGGGCAAAAGATACAAGAGTCATCACATGCTTACCTTTTGTACAGTTTTCATTTTAACTTTAAATGCCTGGCTGAGTTGGTCTATATAGGGGGACATATTTTATTGTAGGAATTTGTTCCTGAAAATGAATGCTAGGGGAGGGAGACAAATACGGAAGAAAGGGGCCAAATCTGCTGTCTTTTTCCAGAAGTCTCTGAAGCTTCAGTGAGTGAAGGTCATTTATTCTCTGCACTGAAGAAACTCATTGGGATCACTGCAATGGACAGTCAAAGAAAGGATGAAGCAAATAGATTTTTTCCATGACATAAGGCAGGACCCCAGAAAAAGGGTCCTAGAAATATTAGTGAATGAAAATTGAAAGCCAAATCCTTGGTCCCTTCTGCAGCTTTACAGGAGGAAAAAGCTTCAGCTGTGATTGTGTAAGGCGTCCCATAGCCCAGGTCCTGCAAAGGACCAGTCACAGAGCCTCCCAACAGCCCCTGCTGTAAGCTACCCTGTCCTCAGGAAGGGACAGTCTACGTAGCAATTCCTTTATCCCATGGAGGTGATGCAGGACACCTGGGGAAATTACAGCATCTGCAGAGAAGAGGGTGCTGCGAGGCAGCCACAGTCGCTGTGAGCATGCAAGAAGCCATGGCCACATGGAAGGAACCATCTCTGCTCAGTAATGGGTAAGACTGCAGCAAGCAGGGCAGAGGCTTTATCTTACAAGAAGACGCATGTTGGTAGTTGAGTTAGTGAATGATGGTTCTCATCACTGGAAGGCTAGTAGAAGAATTTAGCGAAAGCGGTGCCAAAATGACCAAAACCCAGTGAGTCCTACCTTAGCACACAGAGGAACCACCACTGGTGACACTTTATAATCCTTTGTTTTGCCCTGCAGATTCTGCAAGCTGGTTTCCTTGCCTTCTGATGCTTCACCTAGGTTTTAAAACTTTTCTCAAAGCTGTGTGAAAACCAGCAATACCTTTTGTTCCTCTTCAGGAATGTAAAGTCTCTTAAAAAAATTGTTACTGTTAAGATCTCATATCAGATCATATACATGCCCACAGAGGTGAGCTTGGGAGCACTGGGCAGTGAGGGACAACAGTAAAAAGAAGATTACCCCACTGGTGTTCATTCTACAGAGTGAAAGCTACTGGCTAGGACTTTCCTCTGTGCTTATGGGAAACAGCTAGCCTGAGGGACATGAAATGTGCACAGTGGTAGATGATGTTCCATTCATATCTCTGTTCTGTGTTCTCAAAAACCGGGAGTTCGCCTTCCCCAGGTGACTTCCATCCAGTCCTGAAAACGTTGCAAGCACTGGCTGTGATCAAAAGTCCTGCACAAATAGGACAAGTCGCAGGGCTGATGAAGCTGTACTTCTGCCAAGATGGTCTGGCAGGATCTAGCAGCAGTAAATAATATCAAACATACAATTTATTGTGTTTTGCAAGTGAGCCAAAAGGCTTTAATATCACAGCTTGAGGTAAAATCATGCTCTACCCCATGTCAGACATCAGAAATGGAGAACATGTGACCACATGGCCAATGAAGTTCTTTGAGGCGGGACCTGTGATCGGATGTTAGTCACCAGTTTACTTTTCTCAGCTCCTTTCAGCTCTCCATACTCCCTTCCAACGCAGTATTACTTATGATCACTAACAGTTCCAGAGCTGAGACAGAAATATAAAACCATACTTGAGGTAAAAACATGTATTTCAAACCCTATTTCAGGTGTCCCCCTGGCTGGTCCTTTATATTAGCTGCCAAATTCTGCAATGTGAGCATTAGGTTTTGCATTAATATCTCAGCCATGAATCTGCAAAAACTAACCTCTGGGAAAAACTCACTTGCTTTCAATATTCAATAATTTTCCACACCAGGGAATAAGCTGAGATCAGCAGTTTCACTTCACTAGCAATATCTCTCCCGCTATTAATTAACAATAATGGTTAGTCAACTTATATTCAGACCACTCCTGGAGGTATATTAAAGGGTATTAAAGATATACTGCAAATGAACCTCCATCAGCATAGTAAGTAAAAGTTTGTTCAAAAAATAAAAAGGTAAATAGCATTTGGATTCTACCTATGTGAAAGACTAAAAACACCGTCTGCAGAGCTGGCAGGATGCTTCCAGCACAGGATGCTTCATATAAAATTAGGCCTAAATAGAACATCTATGGGCTCTCTGCTGGCTTAAATGAAATGGGTTGAGTTGTCTTGCCTGTGTTCAGAGTGGGCAGTTATCCACATTCGAAAACAAAAATAAAAATGCTACTTGTATTTGATGTTAATAGGTGACAAGGAGTATTCTGAGTTCATCAGGAACACCAAGGACTGGTTAAGAAGAAATACTAAACACCATTTCCAGTGGTTCCTTCAGAGCACATCTGAGCTGCAGCCAGGAGGTAAAGAAGCTTGTTAGTGTGTTGTCCTTGCAGGCTGCTCTGCAGGCAGAGGACGCAGATGTTTGATTGGCATCTTTCCCTGGTCAACATATTCAGCTAACTGTAAGGGATGAAAGACAGCAGGATCACTTGGCTGGGAAAGGAAGCAGGGGACAAAGCTGGAGTAGATCATTTTGTCTGTTGGAATATGAAGGATTTTGGCTACACACAAGAAGACTAGGTCTCCATTATCTACATAATTTTAGTTTCATTGCAATATTTTGCTTTAAAATACTGAGCTTTATTGACATTATTTTACATAGCTGTTTCACAGTTTGAACTTTGTTTCTTCTACTGTATTTGTTATTTTAAAATCTTCAGAATTTTTCAGTGAATAATTTGAAGTTATTTCCCAAGATTCTTTTCTTCAGCAGTATTGTTTTACTCAACTTTATGGCAATCCTTTACGTAACCTATGACAGGTTAACTGTATGACCTTGAATTTGTTCTGTTTCTGCAGAGGGAAACAGCAAGAGCGTGCTACTTGCAAATATGGGACTGGTGCAGCATCAGCTTTAAATGTTTCTGGTTAAGAGTAGTACCTGGAGTGCCTCTGACATTGAGCCAAGGGAAAGAGGCAAGATAGCTAATCCTAACACAGCATTGGGTCCATGTGGACTTAAATGAATAGAGAAATCTGTGCATTTTTAAAATCACACATAAAGATCTCAGTTTCCGATTTTAATACTTTATTTGTCCACCTAAAAACCAGATGGCATACTGTTAAACTTCTGAAACCTTACTCAAAATGTTTGGGGGACCTTTTCTAGTTTTCATTGCTGTGCGGCACACGAAGTTGCACAAAAATGCAGTCCTGTTTGCTGGTGAAAAGCTGCATTATCTGCAGAAGCATTACACAGAAAAACCAGCCATTGACCACATTTAACACAGCTTAATTCCAGGGTATTCTAGTGCTGGTGGTACTGAAATCATAAGGATAGTTATGTTGTGAAAAGTATTTGAGGCAGGGATAGGAACCTGCTCTTGCATTACAGTAGTTGAATCAAATCTGAAAATATGACATAGCAACATTTGAAGAGAACACTGAATTTTCTGTGTATTTGTTTAGAAAATACTCTTTCTATTTTGCAGAGAAAATAATTTTAAAATTTCAAAATATTTTAAATCTGCTATTTGGGTGTAACTGATTATTACTTAATACGAAAAGTAGGATTTATTAAGCTAATTATTCCATCTAATATATTGCAGTTTGAGACATTATATTCTAGCTGCTTGAATTTTTGGATAATAAAGTTCCAAAGCATTTTCCTGTTCAAGTGGAGTAACTCATGAGATGTGGAAGGATAAGAAAGTCCAGGCAGGTGTATTTGGGCTGCTATAATGTACAGGGCGTGCTGTCTTTAAGGATCTGGAAGAACTGCTAGCCCCTCTCTGTGAGAAAACCAAGTGCAAGTGCCAGAAATCTCCTGAAGACTGATTCCCACCCAGCAGACATTCAGTCCTGAAGGAAGGATAGTTGTCTCTCAGGCAAAATGCACCAAAAGGCAAAATCATTGGATGCCTCCTGGGCTTACCCTAAGGAGGAAGGCAGGGCTTTCAGTTCAGCATGAAGATGCCTAGAAATTTTTTATTGTTACTAGTTTTGCCTTTTTCTGGGGTTTTTGTTTGTTTGGATGGTTGCTGTTGTTGTTTTGGTGGGTTTTTCTAGATGGAAAATAACGTGGATTAAGCAATTTTGAACCCGAGTTTTTATGGCAGTTATTATCATACCTTGCATGAGATACAACTAGCCTTCAGTCCCATACGTCTGAAGTTTCTGTGGAAGGACTTGCAATAGCTTCACAGCTATGGTGACTGTGATTTACTTGTCAAAGGCACATGGAAGAGGTGGCAATGTATGATCTGTCTCTGGCTGAATTTTTATCCTAAGCCAGATCCACATTTTGTGAGGTGAAGTGATGGACCTCTGTTTTCCTCTGCAGGCTTGGGTTGGGATAAGGAGTTAGTCCTCAAGTTCAGGTACAGCTGGACATAAAAGGAGTTATGTGTGAAACCTGTGTATGTGCAGGGGACTGAAGAAAGGCAAATACTCTTTACCTCTTTGGGCAAGGTGTTGCTGCATCACACACATCCCCTCAGGTAATTTGGCAGGATGGATTTGCTAGAAACTTCAGGGAGATTTCATTTAGAAACACCCACTATGTTCTCATCCTGTTTATCTCCATTTCTGTATTTCCAATCAGTAACTCAGGTTTTTCGCTGCTGCCCCACCAGAAATGATTCCTTCCGTACCAAGACCATTTACCTCTGCTCTCTGACACTGTGATTTCTGACCTCCCAGACCAGGGCTGGATTTATTCACTAGGGAGGATTTTATTATGGAACATGATAAAAAACAGCATTCCTGTGTGGTACATGGCACTTCTACCACTTGTGTATCGTTGCTTGTTATACAGTCAGTTTTCTTCTGTTATGAGAGGAAATAGCATTTTTAAAAGATCAGCCATGTGACTAGTATCAATGGGCTTTTAGATGATATCCTGTGGGCTATTAATTTTATTTATAATTTATAATTTATACAATGGTTCTAAGTTTTATATACAGAAGTAGATTGCAAAATGACATGCATACAGACATGAGACCATTAGGTTCTGCAAACTGTCATTTTTCATATTAACAGATTATTTTGTCAGTGTTATGCAGAAGAAACAGTGATATATAAAGAAAAAGTCCTAACAGTCACCCTCTGTCCTTTTTTTCCTCTTTTTTTCCTTTGCATTTACATTTAGTGATGTAAAGAACCTAGTTTCACTTTCAGCCCTCAAAAAAAATCCCTGGGCTTCTTTTTTCATCCGGAGTCTCCTTGCATATTACAGATCTGTCATCTTGCCTGATCTGTAAAAACTTCAGAAATTTCCAAGTAACCATTATAAAACTTGAGGAATGCTCTATGAAAGAAAAATTATGAGAACACAAGGATTACTTTGCTCTCAGGAGATGCCACTGAACTAAAATCAATCATATGAATTAAAGGCTTTTGAAAAATAAATAATTCATACACACTAAATTAATTAATGAATTTCCAGGACAGGCTCAGCACATTTTCCTGGGTTAGCCATCATCACATCAGCAGAGCCGTAACAGCTCTGCCATCTTTGCTCCCTATAGTCATGACTCAGATTCAGAAACAGGATGCAATTTGCATAGCACTTAAGCAGCAGTGAAAGGATTTTTTTTTTTTTTTTTTTAGTAGCCAAAATAAGACTGTACACATTTTTCTCTTTTTATGCCCCCCACCCCACCATTGCAAGACACTGGGAGCAAAGCAAGTGTTTCTTCATAAGCACTCCAACTACTGTGTTGAATAGAGTTGATATTTGCATAAATGGATTGCAGTGCAGTTGTTGAACATATACAGGGATGAGTCTCTAATCCCATCTTAATTAGATGGATGTTGCAAGCATACAAAAATCACAAGCCTCACTCCCTGTGGTGATGCCATACTGGCAAGGAATCAATCACCACGGCCATGGTTGCCATGGAAACTGATAGCTCCTGCACCACCATCTAAATGGTAAATGATTGGTGGTGTACTCGTAACACAGGGAGAGCAATGAGGTTTTATATCCTGTCCAGCAGCTGTGCCAGAGAGTTAATTAAAAGCGGAGAACATGAAATAAATCTGAATCTGTGAAGAAATGAAATGTACAGTACAAATTGAATTCCCATGTTGGGCAGAAATTAATATGCAGCGCAAACCACAGAGCTGCCTGAATAAGCAGCAGCTATGAATCCTGGGAACTGGTACCTCTGTGGCGGCTAAAACCCAAAAGTGGTGAGAGCACCTCCTTATCTTATTACTTAAACAAGAGCTTCCTTCAGTGCTTGTGTTGACTGATGCATGCAAATTGCATCCTCTAATGTTAAAGGTTTGCACAAAAGCAGGAAGGACAAAGCTTAACTAAGATCTAATTAACAAACTTAGCAACTGCAGTTTATCAGCTGTGAACATGGTGTAAGTAAATGTTTGTACTGCTGTACTTGAATTTGCCAGACAACCTCTATGAAAGTCAATGTGGCTTTATTGATAAGCTGTGAATTTTGAATTTATATTTTAAATATCACAGGTACAGTAACAGCCCCTGAAATGCTTTTCTCACAATAAAATTAGTTCTGCATTAAACATTTTTTGGTAGAGTGGGATGCAGCAGACCAGGCATGCAATACTGAGCATGAAGGCAGGAGGCTCCCACAGCCCAGCTTTCCCCCCTGCCTCAGCACCTTCATTTAGGAGGCAGATTTCAGTGAGCAGGACTGCACAGCTCTGTTCTGGCAGGACGTTTAACCACTTGCACATGACAAACACAGCAAGTGGGCAAGCACACCGCAGTTGAACTCACTCTGCAGTGCACAAGTGAAATTAAGGAGGGAAATGCTAACGGTGAGGAAGTTTCATTCCAGCATCAGTTACAAGTGTGTCTTGGCCAGCCATCTTTGAAATCAAGACACAAAAAAGACTTTAGCATTATCTACATCTGAGGCTTTTTAGGTGCTTTGCATCTTTTATCAAACCTATCATATTCAGTGACTTCCCATGGTAGCCTATTGGGTCAGCCTAGTTGGGATGGGTTCTGGTCATTTTTTCCTCTTTTCCAACCCCTCTCTTTCCTGCTTCTCAGTGAAGACTCTTCCTGCTGATGTCAGCTGGACCAAAGTCTGAGGATTTTTCTCAGACCTCTGAAACTTCCTGAGAAAAGACAAAGCTGTTGGACCCATTTCTCAAGATGAAGCTCTGTATGGTATCCTACCACCATACTTTTCACAATCCTGATCATTTCTCTGAAACAACTAAAATAGTGATTGTCTTTAAAATACCCTTCTTTTTGGCTTTAAGTTCTGAAGTTGAAAATATTGGTCCATTGCAATTTTCGTAGGTGTTTTACAGCTGTTCATGGAGGGCAGACACAACTAACAAACCTACCTCAGGAGGCAGTTATGACAATTTCCTAGGAACCTTTCACTGTGCAGCTAGATGTCAAAGAAACTCTTGTTTTTACCTTTCCAACAGTGCACATCCTACTACCTGTGGTATCTTCTCCAGCAAACGAAACAATATAGGTCTTCTGGAAGATTGCAAATGTAGTAAATTGTGAAGTATTGCAGTTTATTTTGTGTGGTTTAAGCAAGGTATTGCATAAATTATGTCATAAATAAGTGTTGATGAAGACTACTCATGGTTTCTCTTAAGCCTTCTTGCCATTGTGTGTTCTTAAGCCATAGGCACAAATGGAAGTAAAAGCCTTAACAATGTCACCTTAATAAGAGATTAATAAAACCTCTCAAACACAACTCCAGTGATTTTTTTGGTCACTTTACATAAGTTGCAAAATAAAAATCTCTGCTTTGAAAAAAAGGCACTTTTCACTAAAGCAGTTTTCTTCTCCAAAATAAATTAAAGATATAAAAGAGCAAGTTGAAATTTAGGACGAAATTTCTAGGCATCTTGCACACCACATGCTGTAAAAGGGTACTTTATACCAACTTATGGTGGAATTTGGAAGTTTAATTTAACCATAGTTATAGCAGAGGATCCATATAATGGTCCTCTGGGGTTTAATCTTATGGTCTTTACACATGACTGGTTGATATAGAAGTCAATGATTTGGGGCAGGAATTTCCAGATGTTTTTATGGTCAAAATGAATGATAGCTGTAGTCACTGATGTTACACAGTTGAGAACTGACAAAGTGATAGATACTACTGTATACTTGAAAAATGAGTTCATGTCATGGAAAATCACACTGACCTTTAGACTGGGAAGAAACCCTGTGGCCTGTAAAGAATAACATGTAAAGAAAGGTTTCATTAGTCTTAATTAGGTATTCACTCCCATACAATAAAGAGGAAAAGCAGAACAGTCATTAAGCCACCATAGTTCCAGCTAAATTATCTTCATATGTCCTGGGAAGAGTATAGGGACATTGCCCAGTTGTGTAGGGATGGGGTCAGGAAGGCCAAGGCACGGCTGGAGCTGAACTTGGCAAGGGATGCAAGGCATAAAATAAGGGCTTCTATAGGTATGTCAGCCAGAAAAGAAAGGTCAAAGAAAGCAAATCCCGCTGATGTACACAACTGGCAAACTATTAACAATGGATGAGGAGAAGGCTGAGATACTGAAAACATTTTTGCCACAGCCTTCACTGGCAATCTCTCTTCCCACACCTCTCAAGTGGATGGACCTCAAGGCAGGAACTGGGGCACCAAAGTTCCTCCCACTGTAAAAGAGGATCAGGTTTGTGACCGCCCAAGGAACCTGAACATATATAAGTCTATGCGACCTGGTGAGACATGTCCCAGAGTCCTGAGGGAATTGGCCGATGTAGCNNNTTGGCCGATGTAGCTGCCAAGCCACTCTCCATACATCTGAAAAGTCATGGCAGTCAGGTGAAGTCCCTGGAGACTGGGAAAAGGGAAACATTGCACCAATTTTTGAGAAGGGTAGAAAGGAGGACCTTGGGAACTACAGACCTGTCAGTTTCACCTCTGTGCCTGGGAAGATCACAGAACAGATCCTCCTAGAAGGAGGACAGGGACGTGATTCCAGACAGCCAGCATGGCTTCACCAAGGGAAAATCCTGCCTGACCAACCTAGTGGCCTTCTGTAATGGTGTGACTACATCAGTGGACAAGGGAAGAGTTAAGCATGTCGTCTCTCTGGACTTCTGTAAGGCTTTTGACACGGTCCCCCACAATATCCTTCTCTCTAAATTGAAGAGATGGATTTGATGAGTGGACTGTTCAGTGGATAAGGAATTGGTTGGATGGTCACATCCAGATGGTAGTGGTCAATGGCTCGATGTCCGCATGGAGATCAGTGACAAGTGGTTTCCCTCAGGGGTCCGTTTTGGGACCAGTACTGTTTAATATCTTCATCAATGACATAGACAGTGGGATCAAGTGCAGCCTCAGCAAGTTTGCAGATGACACCAAGCTGAGCAATGCAGTTGACACACCTGAGGGACAGGATGCCATCCAGAGGGACCTGGACAAGCTCTAGAAGTGGGCCCATGTGGACAACATGAGGTTCAACAAGGCCAAGTGCAAGGTCCTACCCCTGGGTTGGGGCAACCCCTGGTATCAATACAGGCTGGGAGATGAAGGGATTGAGAGCAGCCCTGCAGAGAAGGACTTGGGGGTACTGGTGGATGAAAAGATGGACATGAGCCAGCAATATGCNTACAAAAAAATGATCAGAGGGATGGAGCACCTCTCC